>JASAOP010002354.1:0-16102 GCA_030849055.1 Crithidia thermophila | reverse complement strand
TTCCGCTCCTCGATTAGCAGCAAAAAAAAATTAGAAAACAGCCACCAAAATGCAGATGAGTGACAGAGAGAAAGCCTGTGCTAAAAACTAATGTAGCCTCCTCGTGTATACGGTTTTTTTTTTTTTTTGTGTGTGACACAGAGCTTCTCGATCTGGGTTGCTCTGTAGACTACCCTGGAAACAAAAAAAGTAGTTGGACGTTGTAAAAGTGTATTAGAGAGAGAGGCAATAAAATTCAACACTAGGTACGAGAGCGGCGTCTCAACAGTGCGATTCTGGGACTAAATGATAAGAGCAATTGAATTTTGTCAGCATTGGTTCACGTGAGTTTTGCCTTTTCAGTAAAGCACATGTTTACCTTCGTTTTTATTGAAGACGTGAAAGTGAGCCTCGTCTACGAACAAAAAATTTTTTGTGTGTGTCTTTTTGCAGCACAACTTCCCCGCCTTTTTTTCGTTTTGCTTCCCAGTTTACATCAGTTGATTTCCTCCTCTTTTGATTGAGGAATAGTCTCGTACGCAAACAAAGAAAATGGCAAACAGAAGTCGCCCAATTGGAACAAAGAGTTGTGGCGTGCAGCCATCGAAAAAAAAAGGAATGCAATGGAATAGTGATGAAGCGGCGCAAAAAAAAAAAGGTTTTTTTTTTTTCACTAAGGGGCTGTCGTGTACGCTTCCCCAAGAAATGTATTTGCAATATCCAACCACTCCTCCTTCTCCGCCTCCGTCAGCACGGCGGGCTGCTCATAAAAGATCCACTGCCACACAGACGCTACGCCGTCGCGCAGCTCCTCCGCGTCTGTGCGCGGGGCGTTGGATGGGTCGGGGATAGCGCTGAAGTCGCAGTGCTCCTCGACTTTGCCCATCAGCACCGTCAGCACAAGCAGCTGCAGCAGCGCACGCCGCCGCTTCGCCGCCTTGGCCGCCGCCACCTCCTCCGTCTCCGTCACCGTGCGGGCGTGCTGCCGGCCTGCGTGGGCGAAGGAGCTGCTGGGGGAGGTGCGCGCGCTGGATCGCGCCAGTGGCGCAGCCGGGCTCTCCTCCAGCGCCTCCTTCGCGACCACCAGCACGTCCTCGACAACTGCCTCGATGTTGCTGAAGTCGGCGTAGTCGTCGGTGTCGCTGAAGGGGACCACCTCCTCATCCTCCTTCAGATCCTCCCGCTGNGTCGGTGACGCCGTAGACCGCGTCATCCGCGTTGACGGCGGCCATCAACTCGCGCCACCGCACGCTGAGCGCGAGCGCCTTCTCCTCCTGCTGCGCGCTCTCGAGCTCTTGTTGGAGGCGGCTCAGCTGATCCGACAGCTCCCTCACACGCTTGTGCGCGGCAGACAGTTTATCTTTCTCCGCCGCTATCGCCGACGGCGCGAGCTCCGCAGTGGTGAGTGTCGCCATTTTTGGTAAACAACAAGATATTACAAGAACGAATATTGAGTGTATGAATGTGTTTCGCCCTCAACAAAGAATGCTGCCTCACAACAAGGCAGAATTCTTTTTTTTTTTTTTTGGAAGTGTAAAATGGAAAGGAAGTGTCGAAAAAACGAACAGATGAAAAAAAAAGAAAAAAACAGCCGTCAAACGGACGTGAACGGTGCAGAGATGGCGTGCGCTAGTATCGCAGTCACAGAGCACAAAGCAGCATAAGTTATGTAAAGGAGAATAAGAAACCTATCAAACCATTTTTTTAAATTTTTGGCAACGGTGATCAAAAACGAAAGAAGAGGTGTTTACCAACGGACTCGTGGCAAATGGGTGAGAAGAAAACAAAATATATTTGGAGAGTTGAGTTGAGAAGTAAAGAGTGCTTTGCAAAGGTGGAGAACCACAGTGCTGCATTTGCTGTCTGTAGCAGTAAAAGATCCTTCTCTGTCTGTCATTCTGTTAGTACGGGACAGCACCCTTCCCTGTTCAAGAATTGAGCTTCGACGCCTATTTTGTAAAATCCACGTGAACAGCAAGACTGCTAAAGAGAGGGGAAAACTAAAGCTAATGTCTTCTTTAAAATCTTCAAAAGACAATTGTCACTTTTCCATTGCGCTTCTGCTTGTGAAACCCACTATTTTCTGTTGAACTTTTCAGCTGCTTCAGGCAGTCATTTTATAGAGGCTAGGAGAACTAACAAAGATGCAATGTATAAAGAGCATAAGTAGAAGAAAAACAGATGGCTACGCAACTGGTGAAGCACAGCAAAGCAGTAATGTGATAACGAAAAAATAAAATCTTTGAAAAAAATAGAGAGTTGTCATCGGCATGACAACGGAGGCGCGTCGGAAGCGAACAAAAAGCAGAAAATCTTCACCTCTGAAAGAAGTTTTCTGGCTATAACGACAAGCGCTCGGACATGTGAAAGGAGTGGGATAAAGACAAATACAAAACTCCCCAAAGTTTTCCCTGAACCCACACAAGAGCACTTTTCTTCACCCTTCACATCTCGCACGCTAGATGTGCTTATCCGCCTCCGCCTCTGGTTCCGCTGCGGGCTTCATCCCCGACTCCCTCTCTGCCCGCTTCCGCCGCCGCAAGTGCGATGCGCGCATCAGCCGGCGGCCCTGCCAGTACTTGAGCAGATCCCGCTGCGACGCCCCCTCCAGATCAATCCCGTTGGTGATCTCAAACGGCTTCCCATTTGGGTCGATCGCGACCAGAATGAAGGAGGCCCGGTTCGTTGACCGCTCCTCCCCATTCGCGTCGAGTGCGATGACGCGCACGGTCACGAGCATCGTGGAGCGTCGCACACACGTCACCTGCGCCTTGCAGCGCGCCAGGTCGTGGATGAAGAGCGGTCCGTCGAAGGTCATGTCCATCATGCCCAGCGTGTAGAGACGCGCCTGCCGGGCAAAGACGCGGCCGCAGTGCAGCGCGCACTTCTCCATAAAGCGCAGCATCTCCCCACCAAAGATGGCCTTGTTCACATTCACGTCGCCGACGCCGAAGCTGCGGTCCATGCGGCAAATACAGTCCGCCGGCTTCAGCTTGTGCTGCTTCTTTGTGTTCTCCGGGTGCTCGACCTCCTCCTTGATCAGGGCACGGTCGCTTCTTAGGTGGGTAAGGATCTTCGACTCCTCCCGCCACTCAAGGTATTCGTGGCGGTGCAGGTCGTCGGCAGGGCCGGTGAGGCGCACCGCAGGGACGTGGCCCGGCGCCACGGTGAGCCGCTTCGCATCAACAATCACCATCGTAACGTAGCTCTCGCCCACCGTCTCCATCACCGGGCAGTCGTACGCCTGCCGCTTGACGTGCACGTAGACGCCAATTGAGCTGGAGCCGGCGTGCACGACGCGGGTCTGCAGCTGGATGAGGTCGCCCTGAAAAACCGGTTTGCTGAACATGAAGGAGTTGAAGGCGACGGTGGCCATCGAGATGGCGCTGCTGTTCAGCACGAAGCGGCCGCCGTACACGTGGCCGCACATGTGCGCAAAGGCGGCGTGGCCGGCGCTGGTGTCGATGAGTGCCAGCACGTCTCCGGCATCCGCGCGGGGTCGGATAAGCGGGTACAGGTGGCCGATAAACTCCGTGCGCTCGTAGCACGTCAGCTCATTTGAGCGGACGCCAATCTTGGCGTTGCCGACGACGAGGCCCTCGAACTCGTTCTCCTTCTCCAGCGGCGCACGCACCTTCTGCGCGCTGCTCTCCCACTTGAAGGAAAACTTGCCTCGCTGGGGAATGTGAATCGCCGGCGTCGCGGTGACGTCTGCGGGACGGAGAGCCGCACAGCGCGGATGCAACGCGCGTCGAAGCAGACTGCAATGCGCCGAAGCGTTCGGTGCTTTCAGCGCACGTGAGAGACGCATCATTGCTCGGCTATTTTCTGTGTAGTACCTCGTTGGAATTAGAGGAGCACCTCGTTGACTAGCAGTAGGAGCAATTTCTACGAGCAGCAAGAGAAAACAAGTGTGTTCAAATTTTGGTTGTGAAAACAAAATTCAAAGCAAAAAAAAAGTTTTAGAATTGTTTAAACAAAAAGAAACAAAAATAAAGGTATCGAAAAGATGATGTCTCTCTCCACACTGTTTTGCTTCTCGCTAATGAAAGCGTTTCGCTCGCGAAGTAATTCTCTACGACGGTAACAACAACAGGTGAACAGTCACACAGCAGCTTAGCAGAACACGCGTTACTAATGGGAGCGGTACCTTTGCTACTATACACGCCTTTAAGATTAAGAGGAAAAAGGCAGATTTTATGTGGAATGTGAGTGGGTGAGATTTTTGTTCGTTGTTGTTGACTCAAAGATGTATAAATGTTTCTTCAGACCAAAAAGGAAAGCCAGTAAAAGAGCGGCGGGAAGAAAAAAAAGTTACCGTAAATGAAGCCTCGAGTAAAGGGGAGACTTTACTCTCTCAACATTTAAGCGGACAATGGACAAGTTGCGAGAAAATGAGTTGCTATTCTCCTTAACAAATGAGCATAGTTTTCAACTCGAACAAAATCAACTTGGTCGAGCACAACCGTTAAAAAGCGTGGATCAGCAACTACATTGTTTGTGAACTCAGCATACCACCTCAGCCGGTTACCTTTACTAAGGGCAAATCAAAATGAAACATTATTAACTTTTTTGCTCTAATCTTATTTTTGCACTAGTATTATTATTATGTTAGTTTCATGTCTCGTCAATGGAGCGGCATCCAGAACACACACTTGCGAGAGAAGAGAGTGTTTGCTTTAAAAGACGTGTGTAAAAACAACACAGAGCTGAATACACACTGGTTGCGAGCTCGGGGAGAGCGTAGGTTCTTCAGTTGTTCAAGATATTCCTCGACTCGAATTTGCGGTAAGCACGCATAAGGTATAAGAAGTCGCAATCTGGAAAAAAAAAGGTCAGCATACTTACGAAAGTAAGAAAAAAAAAGGTTAAACGTCAAAAAACAATTGTAAGGATCCTCCACCGCTCGCTAGCGTCAACAACCGGCGTGACTACAGTGTATAAAAAGCGAAAACGAACGATGAAAAGAAAAAAAGATTAGAGCGCAGATACATTCAGGAGGTGTCGTGTCGTTGAGCTTGACACAAAAAAAGGAAAAAGACGGGGCCGATTTTGAAGGATCGATGAACATATTTTTAATTTTAGTAATATGAGAATCAGCAACACGCAAAACAACGAGTACACACACACACACACACACACACACACACACACACACACACACACACACACACACACACACACACACACACACACACACACACACACACACACACACACACACACACACACACACACACACACACACACACACACACACACACACACACACACACACACACACACACACACACACACACACACACACACACACACACACACACACACACACACACACACACACACACACACACACACACACACACACACACACACACACACACACACACACACACACACACACACACACACACACACACACACACACACACACACACACACACACACACACACACACACACACACACACACACACACACACACACACACACACACACACACACACACACACACACACACACACACACAAACGTAAATACATGCACGATCAAGAAATAACGAATTAGTACAATGTCCTACTCTCACATTCTTCTGGCCTCCGCGCGTCGACTTACAGCTTGGTCTTGCCGATGCGGGAGACGCTGGTGTAGAAGGCGTCACGCCGCTCCACGCTACGCTGGTAGCGCACCCGCGCCTCAGAGAACTGCTGCAGCTCCTCCTGCGTCGCCCCGTTCAGCTCCAGCCCCAGCGGGATGCTCGCCTTCTGCCCAATGTCGTCGTTGTTGATGAGCACAAACGAGGCTCGGTTTGTCATGACAGCGCCGCCCTCCTGGCGCTCCGCGCGCAGCACCACGTCCACCTCCATCGTCGTGTTGCGGACGTAAATCACGGTGGCCTCCAGCGTCACCCAGTCCGTGGCGAAGACCGGCTCCGGGAAGGCGACGCTGTGCATGCCGATGGTGTAGACGTTGCGGTTGCCCGTGAACATGCGGCCGCAGTGGACGGCGTGCTGCTCCATCCACGACATCAGCTCCCCACCAAAGACGGTGTTGTTGTTGTTCATGCACGACGTAAAAAAGATGCGATTGGCCTCCACACGGGTGGCGTGGAAGGGGGCGCGGATCGGCTTCGACTGGTTGATGGGGCAGTCCACCTCCGCCGGGGTCAGCGTGTGGCGCATCCGCACCTTCGTGTCCGCCGCGTTCTCCTTCTGGATCTCGCGGATGCGGAGGTAGCGGTCGTGCATCTCGATGTCCAGCTCATCCGTCAGCTCAATCGCCGGCACCGCCTTGGCCGCCTTCAGGTCTGGGGTGATAGTGCACATCGTGAAGAACGACTCGCCAGCGGGCGTCTCCGTGCGGGTCGACGGGGAAAGGCGGAAGAAGCGGATGTACACGCCCAGCGAGCTCGCACCGCAGTGGACGACGCGGCCGTCAAGGCGCACGGCATCACCGTGCAGGATGGGCGACGAGAACATGGTGTTCGTGACGCCGACCGTGCAGGTGAGGATCTTCTTGCCCGTGCCGGCCGACTGCAGGTCCGCGGCCTTCTGCGAGGCGCGGGCAGCGCACATGTCCAGCATCGCCAGCACGCGACCAGCGGCGAGACGCGCGCCAGGCGTGTTGTCTGAGCCGGCGATGTCGGTCCAGCTAACGTGGATCGGATCGACCTTGCCCTGCTCCGGGTTGCCGATGAGCACGCCGGTGCGGCGGCCCTCGCTCAGCGTGTTCGACGCACGACGGCACATGCTGAGTGCGACGGCACTGCTTGCTGCACGACGAAACATGGTGAAAGCTGCTTTTTTTTTTCTTTTTGAGAACTAGGTGGATTAGAAAAACTTGTATTCTCTTCTTTTCTTTAACACTTATTTCGTTTCGGGTTTATCAAGTGGCTACTACAACTATGAAAGTGGGTGTGTTGCTTGTAGGGTCAACGATACGCGCGTTTAATCTCAAATGAAAAAGAGACAAGCAGAAGCGGAATTTCGTGAGCTGTTTGGGTATGAGCCGTTGTCGTAACGTGCCGGTTCAACGGTGAGATCTTCTTTTTTCTGTGGGCTGCTAAAAAAAAAAAAAGCATTGGTAGGTGTCCAAAGAAAAAAAAAACAAAGAAGTTATGAGGTTTTAGAGAGACGGAATAATCGAAAGTTGCCGAAGAGATACACTGGTAAAAATCGTAGCAGTACTGTGGAAATGCTCTATTAATTGTTTAGCTGTACAAAAATGTATGACGAGAACTCGTTTGCGCTTGGCAACTACCTTCATTACACCAAGCATACCTCTAGTGTTGCACTTGGTGTCTCTCCTTTGCATAAAAGCGTAGCTTCTCGAAGACTCAATTCAGATTCTCGGAAAGGTTCGTCTGTTTTCTGTTGTTGTTGTTGCTGTTGGAGCACACACACCTTCCGCTTTGATTGACAATGTCAAAATACATTTTTTTTTGTCAACGATTTAGAGTTGACGAGCAAGCAGACGGTACACGTCACCAGACGGAAAAGACTATAAACATTTGTAAAAAAAGCAAATGGGGAATAAAAAAGTTCAACGAGGAATGCGTATCTTGATAATGGAATAGGTAGAATACATCACTTTAGTCTACAAAAGGCAAAAGAAAGAAAAACAACAATTTTAAAGAAAAGAGGAAGAAGCAAACAAGCCGAAAGCAATTACTCAGGATCGTTCACGATGTACTGCAGCTTCTCCATGATCACGCGCCGCTCCTGTACCAGCGCGGCAAGCCGCTGCGTCTTGGACTTCATCGTTTCCTTGTTTGTAGCTCGCCCACTGGCCGCTCCGTTCGACAGGCGCCGGCCACCACCTGGGCTGGACGGCGAGGTGGCTGCTGCTGCGCCGCTCTTGCCATCGTTGGCAATGACGTACCGCAGCTGCCATATCCGCTCGTTCAGCTGCCGCATCTCCTCCGTCAAGTTGTAGATCTCATCCTCGCGACTGTTGCGGATGCCACACGCCTGCTTCATCATCTCCTTCAGCGAGCCCTGCAGGGTGACGGGTGCGTACGGCAGCGGCGCGTTCGTCTCCGGCTGCTGCTGCTCGCGGCCCGCCGCCAGCGCAGAGCTGAGGCGCCGACGCAGCGGTCCTGACTGCGCGGTGGTGGGTGCAGAACCTTTTCCACGTCCGCCCCCCGCCGTGGGGGAGGTGCCGGCAGAGACGTCGGCGTACGGCGAGGGCGAGCGTGGGCCGTCGCCGCTGTGGCGGCTGCTGTTCGTGTCCAGCTCGCGAATGCCCGCCTGGAAGCGGTTGAGGTAGACAGAGTTCGACTGCGGTGTTCCGGCTTTTGCGTCGCTGTCCCGCTTTCGTTTGTCGCCGCCTTGAGCGCCGGCGGTGTTTGAAGACGGCGGCGGTGCGCCGTTGCCGCTGGTGCTGCCCGTCGGACGCCGTAGACTGTACTTGTGCGCGTTGGCCGCCGCTGCGGTGGTACAGCCCCCGCTGCTGCCACCGCTGTTGCCAGCCTTATGATTATTGTTGTGGTTGCTGCTCTGCGCCGACGGCGTGCTTGGCGAAGGCGCAGCTGCACCAACGCCAGCAGCAGCAGCAGAAGCAGCGATCGACGACTTGGGAGGCGAGCTACTTCGCCGGGCATTCGCGCTGCTCTTTTGGTGAAGCGACGACGGTGGCGTGAGGGATTGCGCCGGGGGCGTTGACTTGCTCGAGGCGCGCGCGTTGCTGCTGCTGCCGCCGCCGACGTTTGGTTTGCCTCCGTCTGTGGAGACTTTCTTGCGTGGCGACGGTGAAGGCGACACACACTTTCCTCCGCTTATGCTAGTCGCTGCAGGAGCGTTGGCTCCCGCCGTGGACGCCTGACGCGCTTCGCCACGCTTCACAAAGCTGAAGGGCTGCCGCTTCCGTTGTTGCTGTTGCTGCTGCTGCTGGATCTCTGGCATCCGCGACTTCAACGCCTCTTCAGAAAGCGTGTTCGGGAACTCGTTCTCGGGCGTGAAGACGTTACCGCCGACGGAGGCCATCCCTACGGAGCCCATCCCGCCAGAGGTGGCCACCGAGGACAGCGCGGCGTCGTTGGTCAGCACGCCGTCGGCGTACACCCGCTCCGTCTTTGCCCCATCCGCGGCGGTGTACACGCCAGCGCCGTGCAGGATGTTGTGCCGCCACGTGCACTCCAACTTGTTGCCCTCGACGAAGGTGTACGTGCCCTGTCCGTGGCGCTGCAGGTTGAATAAGGCAGGGGCGTGCGATGGTGAGATCGCGGCACCACCGCCGTTGATCTCTCCATCCCCATCAGAAACTGCCGCAACTGCAGCGTCCTCGACCTCGCCCTTGTAGACGTCTCCGTTTGGAAACGTCATCGTGCCGTTGCCCACGCCTGTCGCGGCGTCGTACGTGCCGGTGAACGCCCACGCCTCATTGTGCGGCCGCACGGTAATCGGCGTGTCCGCGCAGGGCTGCAGCTGAGCGTCGAACTCGCCCTCCACCGTGGTGCTGTTGCGGAGGGTGAGGCATCCCCTGCCACCGCCAGGGTGGTTCTGCGAGAAGGCGCCCTTGTACTGCGCGTACGCGTGCACGGCCAAGGCGGCGGCGTCGCTGTTTATGCTGCCGCGCCGCACGGAGCCGAAGTAGAGCGTGCCCTCGCCCTCGCGCCGCCCTGCCACGAAGTCGCCGTCGTACACTACGCGCTGGCGGTCGGGCAGGGCAAAGGTGCGTCCGTGGCCGGAGGGCCGCCCACGCTCCCACGAGCCGTCGTACACGGACACGCAGGGGGAGGTGATCGCCGCACTCGCCGGCGCCGGGCTGCGCGGGGTGCCGCTGTCGGTCATGAGCGTGCACACGCCCTCGCCATGCGGCTGACCGGCCGCCCAGTCCCCATCGTACGCGAGGCCCAGCGTGGCGTCCTCCAGGCTTCCACGACCGTCTGGCTGGCCCGCCTTGAAGTCGCCGCTGTACCGAATCGACGCGCTCGCGTACGCGCCGTGCCCATCGGGCAGGAACGCGCGCACCTCCCCCGAGTAGCTCGAGCCGTCCGCCCAGGTCCACACGCCCTGCCCGTGCGGCAGCCCGCGCAGCCAGTGCCCCTTGTAGGTGCCGTTCTGCGCAGCGTACGTCGACGTCCGCCACCACACGACACCACTTGCGAGAAGATCACACAACGTGAACGGCGTGGCGCGCACCACCGACGCTGACGATGGCGTAGGCGCGGGCGTGCCCACCTGCCACTCCGCCACGCCGGTGCCGTCGGGCTCGCCGGAGGCAAAGTTGCCCTCGTAGCACACCAGCGTCATGGAGGCGGCGGGGGAGATGCACGCCGCGTGGATGCGATGCCGTGCGCTCTCCGCAGCGGTGCTGGGAGCTCCGCTGCTATTATTGTTGTTGTGAAGTCCGGACGAGGTGGCGGTGATGTCTTTCCGCACCTCGTAGGGCATTGGCCGATCACGCAGGGTGCCCGCGCCGTGTGGCACACCGTGGCGTACCGCACCGCGGTAGGTGCTGCCGTCCACGTACGTGATGGTTGCAGGGCTGCCCGTGAGCACGCCAGCCGTGCAGGGGCCCTGGTAGGACGCCATGGCCTGCGGGCCCACGCGGAGTTGCCGCAACCGCTGAAGATCCGTGCCGCCATCCAAAACAGCGCCATCGACGACGTGCGAGGAGGCTGATCCGCTCCGCCCAGTGCCCGGTAACGTGCTGAAAGTGACCCGAACCTCGCCATCGAGCTGGCCGCGGTGCCACGTGCCGTCGCAGACCATCCCGTCAAGGCCCTGCAGCGTGCCGCGGCCCTCGCGCTGGTCGTGCACAAACGAGCCTTCAAAGACGTCCCCGTTGGCGAGGCGATGCACACCGCGGCCGTGCCGCCGCAGCTGCGCATTCACCTCCCCTGTGTATGAGCTGCCGTCCGAGTACGTGACCTCGCCATCTGCTGCGGCAGAGGTGTGCACGCTGTCGTTGTCGAATGGACCTTTGTACTTCACCGGCACCACCGCCATCAACGAGGAGGAGGGAGGCGAGGAGGACGACGCCGTGGCCCGGTGCAGCTGCCACTCGCCGATGCCTTGCCGCTTGCCATCCCGCCAGGCACCCTCGTACACGTCGCCGTTCACGTAGACACACCGCCCATGCGGGCCGGACCGCTTCCCCACCTCGAAGTCACCCGAGTATTCTTCGTAGTCGTCGGCGCCGGGAGCGCCACGCACGGTGCCGCGCCCGCTCATCTCGTCCTCGCGCCACTCCCCGTCGTAGGTGCGGCCGTTTGCGAGGCGGCACAGACCGTGCCCGCACCGCTGCCCGTTGACGAAGCCGCCGCTGTACTCGTAGCCGTCCTTGCCGGGCACCGTCATGACGCCCTCGCCGTGTGGGCGGCCACCCTGCCAGTCGCCGTCGTAGACCGCGCCGCTGGAGGCCCACGTGTAGCGGCCTTTGCCATCTTTGACGGGTTTCTGGTCCTTGTCGTGGACGTACAGTGCCTCGCCCTTGTAGCTGTCCCCGTTCGAAAACGTCTTCGTCCACTGCGAGCGCGTCGCACTGCCACTGTTTGTGGGGAGGGAGGAAATGGGCTGCGGCGACGGGGCAGCGGACGCGGCGGAAACGCGCGTGAACGTCGACATCTTAACAGCTGTTGTATTGTGTTTGCTATACTTAGCTGCGTGTTTGCGCGCTGATCTCGCCTCTCTTTCCCTTGTGGTTGTTCTGGAGCTTTTTAACCTCAAACCACCATGTATGGCCTAGCTGAATTTCTCTCGTGATTGACGGTGATCTTAAACAAAAAAAAATGTGTAGAGCTACTTTGTAGGAGGTTAATATGAAAGGGCGTGTTGTGACATTAGCAAGAAGAGAAGAAAAGGGAAAGGGTACGGAGACAAAGAAGGTGGAGGAATGCTTTCAAGATTGTCGAAATGTTCACACAATTGATACGTTTCTGTTGGGCAGAAAAAACAAAGCAGTTTTCTTGAAGGCGCCTCTTGTGAGCTTTTGCCCATCGTTTTCATCGTTTGCTTTGGGTTCGTTTGGTGTTCTGAAGCAAGGGAGAAAAAAAAGCAGTATGAAAGCAGCCAAACTCAAAAGAAAAAAAAGCATCCAAAACTCAGCACCATTTCCTACCGACACCGAGCCCCGGGAAGCACTTAGTCGATCAGGTCGTGGGCGGTGGCGCGTGCAGCACTCGCAAGGCAGCCTCCCAGCACTCCAGCAGCTCCCCGTCCAGCCCGCACTGCCGGCCAAGCGCAGGACCCGCGTCCAGGTGAGCTCCGGCGTGCTGGTGCCAGTCCTCCCATCTCCGCACACCGGTGTGGGTCGTGACGCAGACGGGCTGGTATGTGGGGGTCACATCCACAGGTACTTTGCGCCGCGCCGCTTCAACGCCACCGAAGCCATCGTGTGCAGCGCCAGAACACGCACCGTCCTGTTCACTCCACATCACGTCGTCCTCAGGTGCGTAGGTGGGGAGGGTCTCCATGTCGTAGATCTTCACCCACTCCAGTGGCAGCGGTGGGTCGTCGTCTTCCGCTGTCATTCCGGTCAGCGAGGTACGGGTGGATGGTAGGGAAGCTGCGGATGCCGTTGGAGGAGCCTTGGGAGGGTCTAGCATCTCCACCAGGTGCGTTGCGCACAGCACGATGGGTGCCCGCGACGGCGACACATCGGCACAATCCGTGGCGAAGTACTGTAGCGTGCCCTTCAGCAGTGCGCAGCCGTCCTCTGGTGAGGTGCCGCGTCCAAACTCGTCGAGCAGCACCAACGCACGACCCACGTTGGGATCGGGCAGGCGCTGTTGCGGGGGTGTCCCTTCCCCAACACGAGCTGCAGCTTCAGGTGCCGCGGGGGCCATTACCGAAGCATCAGCAGCAGCTCTTGTTCTGTCGCAAACGTCCGCCGCGACGGCGCGCAGCTGCCCAGCGACGTGGTGCAGCACACGGTGGAGCGCCACGCACTCGCTATAAAAGCTGCTCTGCGCTGCCTCCGCTTCCCAATGGGAGCTGCACGACGCTGTCACGCCAGCACGACGGCCGCGAGGACCCCCACCTCTCGCATCCTCCTCTCGTCTCCAGCTCTCCGCGTTGCATTGATCCATAGCAGGGACAACGCCGGCTGCGCAGGACGCTGAGGAGCAATACGACGACGGCGCAAAAATGCCGTTGATCAGCGACAGGCGCACCGCCACGGCCGGCACGTGGCAGCCGATGTGCGCCAGAAACACAATGTGGGCCACGGCCCCCATCAGCACCGACTTTCCGCTGCCGTTGACGCCGAGGATAAGACAGACACGGTCAGTCACCGTGTGCAGCTGCAGGGAGAACGGGACAAGTTGCTGCATGTCGAGGTGGCGCGAGAGCAGCGGGTGCCACCCGCTCTCAATTTCCAACACGCCGCCACTGTGCTCGTCCTCGCAGGCATCGTCACCTCCGTCTCTGCGAACCGTTACCGTGTCAGCTTGTGCCAAAGCCACCGGGTCTCCATCATTCTGATGCAGCGGCAGCGGCTGCCCAGAATTTGATGCCGCTTTCGTCGACACACGAGACGTGCTGCAGGAGGTGCACATGTGCGGTCGGCACCACCCTTCCTGCGCCGAAACGCGCGCAAAGCTCAGAAGGCAGTCCAGCTCGCCCAGCGCACGCGTCGGCCGCAACAGGTGGAGCGAGTTGAACAGCAAGGAGGTGTCCAGGTCATGTCGCACGTGCTGTTCCCGCTGCTGCACCCGCCGCTGCAGATCGCCAACCCACACATCCAGCTCGTCCATCGATTGCGACTTGAAGCAGAAGTCGCCGTCCTGCGTCGCGTGGTGAAACAGCCACTGAAACGCATCCTGCATAAACTGACAGACACGCTCTGTCGAGGATGCACCACCCGCTGCTTCTTCCGCGCATGCACGAATCGGCATCGATGCCTCCATCAGTGCCTCGTCTTCACTCACGCTGTCGCAGCCGTCAGGACCACCGTCTTCACCATTTTTGTCACTGGTATCTCGCGCCTCCCCATCTACCACGTCGTGTGGCAAATACCCCTCGATCACCGCCACCAGCTCCGCAGCCGGCACGCAGAGCAGGTACCCGTGCGGCACAGCGTAGACGCAGCGCAGGGACAGCCGGGTCCGCAGCTCCAAGGGCAGTTGCGCAAAGGCCACCTCCGCTTTGGCTTGGAGGGAGAGACGAAGATCGTGCAGGCGCAGCCGCAACTCGTCCAGCATGGCGTCGACGCCGTCGTTGATGTGCACCGCAGCGCCATTCGCCCCTCTTTCTGTTGCGTTCTGAGCAGAGGCACTTGTCTCGACTTGCTCGTCAGCCACTCGGTTCTGCATCGTCGTGCGTGGCGCGGCAACCCCTGCAATGGCGCGGGCAATGCTAGCCGCCATGCCGAGCAGCGGCTCCACAGCGATGCTCTGCAGCAGCACAAACAGCCGCTCCACGCTGTGCGCCACCACCGCCAGCAGGCGCTGCACCTCAATCACACCGCGCAGGGTGCGATGGAGAGACACGTAGTGCTTCCGCACGGCCCGCCCGGAGCGCATGGTGGTGAAGATGTGCGACGTGGCGCGGACGTGGTGCAGCGCCGCCCGCAGCTGCGCTGCCACCCCTTGGTGCTCGACGTGGGCGAAGAAGGCCACAACGGACTGCCGCGCCTCGATCTCCGCCACGTCGCAGCAGGGCAGCGCAAACCACTGCCGCAGCATCGCCTTACCGAGGGAGCTCTGCCCGGTGCTGAGGAGGCCGCGCAGCGACAGACCTTCCTTGGCGCGCCCACGCCCCTGCGCGCTGCTCGGGTGCTGCTCCGTCCGCGTGATCTGCAGCGCCTCGGCGCAGGCGTCCTCCATGTAGAGCGCGTGCAGCACCCCGCGCTGCACCACATCCGCGACGTTGGCCTGCCCCGCCGCGAGAAACTGCAGCAGCGCGGCCATGGCCCGCAGCATGGCGGTGTTGCTGGCGTGAAATCGATGCGCCAGTTCGGTGGCCTGCGCAGGGTACATTGCACAGAGTCGAGGCAGTGCCTCCGCCGCGTTGAAGGCGGTGGCGGCGCTGAGTAAAAGAACCTCCAGCGGCGCTCGAACTGAGACAAGACCGACCACGTCGCTCAGCGCCTCGCTACCCTGGTGCGGCAGCAACACCTGAGGCCGGTGCACCTCGAGGTACCGCACAAGCCACAGCAGACTCGCCGGGACGTCCTCGAAGACCAAAATGCGCATCTCTCCTTCGCCTGCGCCACCGTTTTTACCGTTGCCGACCGCTGTGGAAGATTTGGCGCTCGACCGCCGCACGGCTTCGCCAGCGATGACGCACACAGGGGTCTCAAAAACTTCGATGCGGCACTCCGCGCAGAGGTAACGGGCAACGCCCACACTGGCACCGCTCCAGCACAGAGCTGTCACCTCAGATGTGCACGCGTCGTCGACATCGCCAGCATCGCTTGCGGACGACTCCGACTCGCAGCTGCTTGCCGACGTGCTGGACGCCGCTTCGTCATCTTCCACTTCTGAAATTCTGCTTTCCGTGCGTCGTACAAACATCAAATAATCTATTCACCCTCTGTATGTAATGTTTGCGTTTGGAAACGACTGCCACCTCGGTAACAGTGTTAAAACGCTATGCCTGCTCGCTGGCTCACGTAACTACAACGAAAGAGTGAGAGAGAGAGAGAGAGAGCCGACGAATCTGATGTGGTGTTTTACACTCCGTGAAGAACCCTTTTCGTCCGCCTGTGCCTCTACGATGGTTGCATAATCGTTGAACAATTTAAAGGTCATCAGCCAAGGTATTATAATAAAGGAGAAGAGAAAAAGGGGATTATTAAAGAGTATGCTGACAAAGCAAAGCAATGCAACAGAACACAATTCGAAACGCGAAGTATGTAGTCAGCTCAGTTTCGAGCATAAGATGCAAAGTAAGGCAGCAAGTCACCATTTTACACATAATCTATCTAGCTGTTATTTTGCAAAACCAAACAGAACAATCAGAAACAGCGGCTCCATTCAATTAAAGTTATTTCTTTTTTTCTTTTTGTTCACCGTCCCTCAACCCTGAAGAGAGACAGAAAGAGAAGAATCATGTTCAAGTAACATAATGAAAAAACAAAGGTGTATCTATGAGGTGAGCTGCGCTCCTGTCATCAAGTGCATGCACAGACAGTCGCGCAGCTCATGTGCGGACAGTCGCACAGCTGGCAATCGCCTT
>JASAOP010002353.1:0-16017 GCA_030849055.1 Crithidia thermophila | reverse complement strand
TGACCACCACTGCGAGGATCGCAGCGTGGACGAGACGGCGCATGCTCTGGGCCATCGTTATCACAAGCTTTCAATGAGCGAAAGACTGAAGACGAAAGATGGAGAACAGAGACGAAGGTCAATGGTGAGCTTACGACAGATGGGTCAAGTCGAGCGAGTCGTAGAAAAATAAGAATACTAGAAATGGTTTGAGTGTTTTGTTTTTGTAGTAGGCAATTAGAGGTTATTTATTCTTTGTGAAATGCACGAGAATGAAGGCGGGGAAGGGGAATGTCAGGGAGTAGATGTGCGGGGCAAGAAACGACAAGAAGGGGGACGAACAAAGAAAAGGGAAATTTGTCATGAAATACGTTTGTTATGAGAGCTTACAATCGCAGCGATCTCAAAGGAGGAAAACTCAAAGATTGATAGCCACTTGGACAACATGGTTTTAAAGTAGTAATGCGGCATATATAAAAGACACTTACAGTACCCAAACTTTCTTAGAATGAAGCCGGTCTTGCCTTCATAGGTATTTTTTTTGATTCAACTGAAACAATATTTAGCAAAAAAAAAAACTGAAATAATAAAGGGAAGTAATGAAGCACGATTTGGCAAATGCACACAGTTGTACTATTGAAAGTGCGCAAATTTGCCAAACCAACATCGCGACAACAAAAAACAAGTGCTTTCCTTCCTCCAGCCACGTAACACGAAGTGCACACTACCATCGACTCACAGAAGGGAGATGCGGCACAGACGGCGAATCTTAAAAAATGGGCGCGTGTAACGTTTCTTCGTGGCCTTCAAAATCAGGCACGCGACTTTGGAACGGCGCCTTCGCCTTGTTTCAATCCTGTGGTGCGCTGACGTGGGTAACTCTACCAGAAAATTGTGCACGCAAGCGAACAGATGCAGTGGTGGCATGGAGGAACAGACAAACAACTGATGAAAAAAGGAGCCTTAAAATAATTGGGTAAAGGAGCGACGCTCAACTTAAGGCTCAGGTGACGAGAGGTAGAATAGTAATAAAACAAGAAAAATATGTAAAAACCGTTTTTTAGCATTACAGTAGTGAGGGGCAAAATACAATAAATTAGAGGAACGCTGAATCGAACTGAGTGATACCCAGTGTACTTCCTTTCTCCACCGAAAACAAGCGCACGCAGCTCTCGAGAAGCGATTGGCACTAGAGGTGCTCGATCGCCGCCTCAGAAGAGTCAAAGGTGAACTCCGCCGCACTGCCAACTGCATTCGTGAGCCGCATAACAAACCAGCAAATCACAGCTGACGAACACAACAGACGCTAGCCCGTAGGGTAAAAAGAAATCAAAAACAAACATTCGGGTATCACTGAGTTCCAGCAAGAGACAATTAAGTTAATCACATTAATAAAGAGAAAAAACATGTTTTCTTTTCCGTTCTCTTTTTTGAAATGCAGAAACCTGCATCACGCCGTTCCGAGGTGCAAAAAATGAAGAGCCTGAGCGTGAGGAGCCATCAATACAGAAGCGTCGTAAAGTTACCCTTCAAGCACGTAACAGAACAAAAAGGATTTCGACAACTGCGTCGTGGCAACCTTTCAGAGTAAGAAAACTTATACAATTAGGGGGAGCACGTTTTTCATCCTATGTTTTGGCTTGGTCGAAAGATTTAAAAACAAAAAAAAAGTGTGAGCGGAAGACTGTAGTGGATATTACACAGACAACGCATGCAAACATGTATACGAGCGATGGGCCAAGAGTTTAACAAGGTATTCATTCTTTTTTCAAATGGGGAAAAAATGAGGTAAGAGAAAAGAGAAAACGAGATTTAAAAAAGAGGTTGCTCCGATTTCTACTGCATCGTTGACACCTCTCCGGTTCTGTTTTTTTCTCCGTGAGCTTTCTCCGGTCCCCCAAAACAATGAAATACTTTCGATAACTCCACCTTAAGGAGAAAAGGGCCATACAGATGAAAGCGGTGCGCGCTGCTGTCCCAGAAAAATAAAAAAACAATAAAAAGAAAAATTAAAAATAAAACTGCCGTGATATCGGAAGGGGCACGCATGAACGCACATGTAAAGGTCTCACTCTACCTCGTAACGAACCTTTTTCTTTCCCTTTTTTCTACTCAAAGCTCGTGTTTACAGCCCCATCACCACAGACACGGCCATCAGCACCGTCGCGACGGCGACCGTCAGCTGCATCGGCGCAACCGCGGCGTTGGTCTTTGGGCACTGGAAGGAGTTGCTGCCGCACGTGTTCGACGTTGCGCACGACGACGAGACGAGGTTGCCACCAAGAGACGACGCGACGTTCGTGAGCAGCGTCGAGCTGCTCCACGTCGTCGGCACGCAGCCGCAGAAGCTGTTGCCGGCGAGGTTGACGTACGTCAGCGACGTCATCGACGACCACGAGCTGGCCAGGACACCGCCCATGTTGTTGTTGGACAGGTCGACCGACGCCAGCGTCGAAATGTTCCAGTTCGGCAGGTTGCGGCACGCCAGACCGTTGACCACACGCACCGTCTGCAGCGCCGTCATGCCGTTCCACGCGTCGGGGAGGTTGCCGTAGATGTTCGTCTCGCTGAGGTCCAGCGACTTAAGGTTCTTCAGCGCCGCCCAATCGTCCTTGTAGTTGCCGGTGATGCCGCGGTTGTTGGAGAGGTTGATAGACACCACCATCACCTGCGAGCCGTCGACGTCGCTGTCCATGCCCGGCATGTAGCCGGTGAGGCCCCTGCCGGAGAGATTGATGCTGACGTAGCCGTCCGCATCGCACGTCACGCCGGAGAAGGAGCAGTAGTCGGTGCCGGTCCACGACAAACCCTTCAGGGCTCCGGGGAAGTCCTGCAGGAACTGGAGGGTGGCGGCGGTCTGCGCGGCGGTGAGGGCGGCGAAGGCGTGCTGCACCGGGGCCGTGAACAGCATGAGCACCACTGCGAGGATCGCAGCGTGGACGAGGCGACGAATGCTCTGGGCCATTGTGCTGTACAGTGAACAAACTGGAGTTGAATGAGAGTAAAACACAGAAGGCAATGTGAGTAAAAATGAAAGTGTAGTAAGTAAAGGTGCGAGCGCTGGAGGGGTTCGTACAAAGAAAGAAAGAGTTGTATGCGAAGCTAGCGTTTGCAGTTGCTAAGTAGACTTAAAAACTGAGTTTTTCAAAAGCAAAAAAAGTTCGATGTAGAGCCAGTAGAAATTGTGGAAAAAATGGGCAAGCGATGTGTTTAGAGAATGCGCGTGGAGGGAAAGGAAAAGAAGAGCAGGTTACTCGCGGTAGGACTTTATCCATTCGGCACCCCAACATTGCGATACACGGTGAGGATGTAAATAAAGAAAGCTGTCTGCAACAGTAGATGTGCTGGACAATTCTACAACCCATTCACCTCCCAATACTGAAATTACTTTTAAGGCGGAAGAAGTGCAACAGAAAAAGCATTTTCTAGTTTAGTATTAATTCTCAAAGAGTATTATACGATGGAGAGCAAAAAAGAAAAAGAAAAGGAAGGCAGCAGTGGGTGTTGACAGCAGCAATAACAAAAAAGAAACACCACGCAAACAGGTGAACAGTAATGTCTACATTACTCGAGAGCCTCAACAAAATTTACTGAATGAATTCCTCCCTGCTGATGTTCGATCTTTCGTCCTCCGTTTCCTCTGACTCGTTGTCTCCACTGCCCGCTTCCTCATCATCGTCATCATCATCATTGTCATCGCCATCTTCTCGCTCATCGCTGCTCTCTTCGTAGTCGTGACCGCCGCGTTGCTGCTCGAGTGCCGCGCGGGCCAACTGCAAAATGCTCAACAGATGCTGCGGCACTCCATCGTCTGCCTCCACATTTTCTTCTTCCTCCTCTTCTTCCTCCGCATGATGGTCGCTGTTGTTGGTGTTGCCGTGAGGACCGGCAGACGTGGTCGTTTGCGTTCTTTGTGGCGGCGCTGTCTGGTAGGCCTGGGCAACCAGAGACTCGCAGACGTAGTAGAGCTGATGCGCACGATAACCGTCTTCCATCTCAAGCAGCACCCGTCGCAGCTGTCGAATCACCCGCTCCATACGCTGGCGTCGCCGCAGCCGCCACGGCCGCCACGCCGTCTCCTGCACAAGCGATGCGACGGGGTACTTCGGCTCCCCCGTGCAGTGGGTGATGATGATGCCGATAAAGTCCGGAGAAACACCGGCGACACGTTTGACGCCGCCGTCATTGCTCGTCGCACCGCTTTGAGTGCTGCTGCTCGTGATAGTGGTTGTAGTTGAGCTGCTGCTCTCTTCACGAGTGCGTGGCGCGTTACCCTCGACGTCCTCGGGTGGTGCAGGCGTGCTTTCCTCGCCACCCCCCGTATTAGTTTCGTCCGCTGGATGGGTGGACGCTGTGGCTGTTGCAAGGGTGGAAGCTGTCGTGTCCGCGTGCAGCCCGGCATTCTCCACGTTGTCCAGTCGGCGCCGCGATGGGCTGTTGTGCCGCTCCGTTTCCGCACAGGCATCGTCCAATGAGTGCCCGGTGACATTGTGGGGCTCGTCACGTGCTCGCGTGCGGGCAGCGGCGCGTAGGCGCTCCTCGGAGGCAAAGCCCCAGCCGAGGAAGGCCCCACAGTTGCTGCAGTGGCAGAAGCACCAGGCGTAGCCGACGAAGAAGGAATGCTCCGACGAGTACTCGGTGGTGTCGCACTCCACAAACGGTGCGGCCCGCTGCGTAGACGGAGTGACCATCGAAGTCTCCGCTTCCTCCTTGACTGCGGCGCCTTCCGCGCTGCTCGTTTGCGTGCCCGGCAGCTGCGCTTCAGGTTGGGGGTTGTTGTCGATACGATGAACCGTGTTGTCGAGGATGTGGGGTACGGTGACGTGTGGGGCAAGTCGGAGCAGATCGAAGCGACGCTTGCTCGGGTTGGTGGCACTGTAGGCCTGGATGGGCGGGGCACCGTTGTTGAAGAGGTCGAGCTCGTAGCTGTACACGTGGTCCCGCCACGCCGGTGCGTTTTCCTCCGCGGGCAGGACGTCCCACACGGAAGCAATTGGGCAGCGGCAGTGGTCGCAGAGAAGAGTTTCGATGGTGGGGGATAGGGTGGAGACGGTGGGCTCTGCCGGGGTGTCGGGGGCACCGTTGCACGCCGCCATCTCCATCTTCCGTATTTTTGTTGCTGTCCTTGTGATTGACCCTCAACGCGAATTTGCGCTGTCAAGGCATTGCACTTTGCAGACCATCAAAAGAGATTATAAAGACACAGAAGAGGACGGGAGAAAAGTGATAAAGAAGTATTACAAAAAGAAATTGTGGTGTGGGGAGTGAAGCCTTTGAGTTTCTTCGAATACGCACAACCTTCCGCGCAGCTTCGGAGCTTCCCAGCAAGGTGAAATGGAAGTAGAAGAAAAGCACACTTTTTTTTTTTGGCAACACAATGGTAAAGAGCTTACTGCTGGTGAATTGTGTACGAAGCACCGAGAACAAACAAAAGAAAGAAAAAAAGAGAAGCCGCAATAGTAAAAAAGGAACCCAGAAGTGTTCTAATAATAATTTTGTCAAGGCACAATGAAAAAAAAAAAGAAAAAAAGAAGAAGAAAAGGTTTTGCTGAAAAGAGTTGTGGCTGTGCCAACAATAACAATCACTAAAGCCTTCACACGAACAATTCCCGAAAAAAGAAAAGGTCAAGAGGATTAGCTGCTCTTTTCGTAGTATGATGAAATGGTTTCGCTTATATATAGGCTCGGACACGACCGTGTAAGCACAGGTCAGTACTCGTGCGGCACCTCCGGCAGGTGGGGTGTGCCAAAGGTGGGCATCTCGTCTGTAACGTGCGCATCCGCCCCGCTGCCCTCGAAGAGGACCTGCGCGAACGCCGTGTAGGCGGGGTTGCGAATTCCCGGCGGCATCACGCGGTCGTGCAGCGCGTACATCGCCCGCAAAGTCGTCTCGCCGTGTGCAACAAACAACACCGTCTTTCCGTCCAGTTCAGGAATGGTCGGCAGCTTCCTCGCAGCCTTCTCGCAACGTTCCGGGAAGGTGGGATCAACCAGCGTATTCTTCTCCACGACAAACTGCGGGGGCGGGTAGAGCGGGAACGGGTTCACGACCTCCACGTACGGCGACGTGTTTGCGCGGTGGTGCAGCGCAGCGTAGTAGATGGGATCAGGGCAGTTGAAGGTCTTCGTGTCGGGGTTCACAATGTCGCGGTTCTGGCACATGTCATGAAAGATCCAGTACGCGCCTTCCATAATCGCGGGCTCGAGGTAGATGGGGATGTTCTGCGTGTTGTCATCAGCAGCTCGCAGAGCACCGTTAATGACGCCATTGGCTGTCTGCACGCAGCGCGTGAGTGGGGAGGATAGGACAACTGTGTTGGCGAGGTCCACGTGGAAGTGCTGCACGAGGTAGGCACCGAGGTCTTCAGCCATGCTGACGCCATGAGGCGTTAAGGGGGTGTCGTGCGGGCGAAAGTAAGTTTTGCCAAACTCGCGGTTGACGTGGTCCATTCGCTCACTGTGGCGAATGAGGAAGACTTGCGTAGGCGCCATGGCGATGTTGAAAGAGAGAGAAGAAAAAAAAAAGGGAATGGAGATGTTTAAAGCTACTTGACAAAAAGAAAAAGAAACTTTTGATTGGGGCTACGAGGCTGAACAGAAAACGAGAAAGGATGGCAGGCGGTAACGTGGAATCTAGCAAATAAATAAATTAATAAATACTGAAGTCAGTATTTCAAACGAGAGATGACAAAAATTTTTGAATGAAGAACTCAAAAAAAAAACGAGAGAGGAAAGGACTTCTAGAATAGAAGGAAAAAACAGAATTGCGCAACACAAAGTAAATGCCCCTGCAAACGATAGTTCAGAAGGGTGTAGTTCTGCTCTTTTACACGCACCAGTTTGTCCCGTTTCCAGGGATTTGGGGACCAACTCAGAAAAAAAAAGTAATGGGGAAAGACGGGGAAAAGCAAATAAAATACAAAGAGAAGCGAGATAGCGGCATTTTAAGCCATATTGAACAAGCAAAAATTGTAAAATCTTAATCCATTTTTCTTTCGTAGGAACGGCAAGCGTGAACCCTAAAGTCAAGAGCAGCTCGCATTTAGACGATTTGTAATTAAACTTGTGTGCGAGACGCAACTATTGCGCGGCTCCGTGACGTTACCTAATAATTGCCACTTTCTTTGAGTAAAGCTATTAATGAACAACATGCGAAGCGATAACTGTAAACTAAATTATAAAAGTTACACGATACGAAAATAGTTACATTATATTTTAATGACAGACAGGGTACGAAAACGCTTTTCCTGTTCTACTGATTTGCTGCGTGAGGAGAGAGGTGTGGGGAGCTAAAAACTTCAGACTCCGCCATTACCTGCGTTGCCGCCTCGCCTCCGCTGCACATCAGGTGCACAAACGCAGAGCACTCCAGACCCTCATGAAAGTCCAAAAACGGCGTTCCCGTCAGCGCGTGCATCACCCGCGGCGCCGTCTCCGCATGGCCCACCACAAGCACAATCGCGCCGTCCAACGCTGGCAAGCGCAGCAGCTCCATTGCGGCGGCGTCGCACCGCTGCGGGAAGGTGTCATCGACCAGCTTGTTTTCGCAAATGGTGAACTGAGGGTCTAGTGCGTCTGCGAGCGGGTGGGTCAGCTCCACGTGCGGGGACGTGTGCTCCTTGTGGTACGCCGCGTCGTAGTACACCGGGTCCGGGCAGCAGAAAACCCCCGTGGACGGATGCACGAGGTCGGAATTGTACTTCATGTGGTGGAAGATCCAGTGCGCACTCTCGATAAAGGCAGGCTCGATGTAAATGGGAATGTGCCGCATCTCGCCATGATCAGCAGTTTCAGCGCCATCAACGGCTGCTGCTGCTGCTGCGGCGGCGGAGGCGGCCAACATGGCCTGCACGACGCCGTGCGCCGTCTGCACACAGCGCAGGAGGGGGGAGCTGAAAATTATTGTATGCGCGGGGTCGATGTGGTAGTGGTGGACGAGGTAGGTCCCCAGCGCCTGGGCCATTGCCGAGCCTTCGTCAGAAAGTGCGGAGTCGTGCGGACGCGGCGAGGATTGGCGGTAGTTGGGCACCGATGCCGCCATCTGCTCGGCGTGGCGCATGCAGAAGATGTGAGCTGGCGGCATTTGGGAAGACGACCAGAGGAAAACAGCAGCCGTGAGGGAAACAATAGGAGCACAAAGGAGTTTTGAGAGGGCTGTTGTGAGAACGATAAGGGTGAGAGAGCAAAAAAAAAAAAAGGGTAGTTGATAGAAGTGAGTTTACGATTGTGGGAGAATCAGTGTGTGCCTTTTCTTGGAAGACGTGATCATTAAAAGGAAAAAAGTAGAATGTTCAAATGTCGAGATTGAGAAACGTGAGGAGAGAAAGGGGATGCCCACGAGGTGTTTTGGAAGATTGCAGGGCAGAGATGCACTAGGCATGTGTATCGGGAGTTCTTTTTTTCTTCCCATTTTACACCGTTTGCACAAAGTTGTCCAAATTTTTTTTTTTTAAATGGATGCCAGTAAAGCGAAGAGAAAGTGAGCGGCACTAACCAAACTGTTTGCAAATGAGCTTCACAATTTCCTGTTTAATTGTTATGGTGTTGTCTCTTTTTTTGCATGACAAGTTTCAACGTCTCTGGGAACATCTTAAAATTGAAAAGGTACCGTGTCATGTCAAAAAAAAAAAAAAGAAGTGGTCGCACAATTAAGCTGAGGTCAACGAAACTGGAAAAAAAAAACCAATAAAATAAAGAGTGTCATGCAGGGGCAAGTGTGCGCTTTTGTTGCGCTACGTAGGTTGCCTTTATCCGCATACTCAGTTTAGCCTCTTCTCTTCAACGAGTGGCCAGAAATAAAAGAGGACAGAAAAAAAAAGCGATAATTACAGAGAAATAAAAAGAAAAGCCGTTTCATTTGTTCACGACTCCCTCGGCACCTCCGGCAGGTGCGGCGTGGTGAACACGCGCGCATCCGCCACCGCACGCGCGTCGGCCCCGCTGCCCTGACAGGTGAGATGCACGAAGGAGGTGTACGCCGGATCGCTCGGCACCGGCGGCACCTCCGTCCCCGTCAACGCGTAGAGCGCACGAATCACGGTGTCGCCGTGTGCGACCAAGATGACGGTCTTGCCGTCGAGCTGCGGCAGCGTGAGCAGCTCTTTCGGTCCCGCGTGGCAGCGCTCCGGGTAGCTGTGGTCGGCCAGCGTGTTCTCCTCCACAACAAACTGCGGTGGCGGGTAGAGCGGAAATGGGTGTTCGAGCCGCACGTGCGGAGACGTACACTGCTGGTGGTGCTTCGCGTCGTAGTGCACGGGGTCAGGGCAGTTGAAGGTCTTCGTGTCGGGATTCACAATGTCGCGGTTCTGGCACATGTCGCGGAAGATCCAGTACGCGCCTTCCATAATCGCGGGCTCGAGGTAGATGGGGATGCTCTGCGCCTGGTCGTCCCCCGCGGCCTTCTGCGCGCCGGTGACGATGCCGTTCGACGTCTGCACGCAGCGTGTCAGTGGGGAGGTGAGGATGACGGTGTTGGCGAGGTCCAAGTGGAAGTGCTGCACGAGGTAGGCACCGAGGGCCTCGGCCATGGCAACGCCGTTGGCCGTGAGTGGAGAGTCGTGCGGGCGAGGGTAGGTTTTGCCAAACTGGGGGTCGATGTGGTCCATCCGCTCCCCGTGGCGGGCAATGAAGATGTGTGCGGGCGGCATGGCGCGTACAAGAAGAGATGATAGGACAAATCGAGACGGGAACGTTTTTGTGTTTTTTTTTGTAGTTCTACTTTTGTGTGTGTTTGTGCAAATAGGAATTGGAAAAAAAATCTGTGGATGGGACCGTTTGATTAAATGAAAGATGAGTTAAAGCCCACAGAAATCAAATATGACTCTTTTTTGTTGCATATGAATGCGGCATGACAAAGAAGAGGTGGCGATGAAGAAGGAGAAGCACAAGGAGAGACGGTCACGTGGTCAAAAATGCATTAAAAACGCTGTTCACATACAGTGGCTGTCAACGTTTCAAATGGGACAGGAGGCGTGTCACCTCCATGCCACGAAAGTGCTGCATTGAAGAAAAAAAAAAAGCAAGAAAAATGACTGCACAGAAAAAACAAATCGGTTTTTTTTCTGTATTCTATCTGTCTTGACAGTATTTTTGTTTGTTTTTTAAAACCCTTTACAAAGAGAGCAGAAAGTCTTTCACCATGTTCTCCAGCTGCGCATTGAAGCCGAGATTTACATCGACGCAAAGCCGACGGCTGCGCAGGTGCGACATCACCGCATCGACGAGACGACGCGCCATCGTGCTCTGCTGCGTCCGCAGTGCCCGACTTTCTTGCGCAGAAGCCGCCGACACCTTCGCTGGCACATCGACAGCGTCGCGAGCTGTCGTCGTTGCGTGCCACAACATCCATTCTTGCAGAACAAACGCGGCGACCAGGCTGACAGAGCGCGACTTGCCAGCTTGGCAGTGAACCACAGCACACGGCGCAACTCCTTGCGAGTGCGCTGTGGTGGTATCGGGAGATTTTGATGTATCCGCTGCTGCACTTCCCGCGGCTCCATTGTGAATCCACGTCTCGTAGGTCGGGTGGGAGGCGAGCGAGAGGGCGGCGTGCAGCAGCAGCGTCGTCATGGGAAATAGCCGCTGGATTTGCACCGTCGGAGAGTCGAGGATGGGAAGCACCAGCCGCCAGTAGCAATGTGCCTCCTGCCACGTCGGTGGCACACAGGCGCAGTACTCGGGGTAATCAGACAGAAGCACGTCCTGCGCAGCGCGCACGTAGGCCTGCCAACACGCCCCTACAGCATCAGTAGACATGATAGAAGAGGTCGAGGGGGTTTGAGGACTCAGCCACGCGGCCAGTAATTTTCGTTGAGCAGAAGTTACTTTTTCATGGCTCAGCACAGCCGCACACACGCGCGCGTGCACCTCTGTCAAGGAGAGCGTCAACACTTCGACATCTCGCACAGGCACGGCGGACTCGACCGTGTTGTCCGCTGCCGCAGATCGTTGCGTGAGCGACGGTCGCGTCAGAAGGGACGTTCCCCGCGCTGGTTCGCTCAGCTGCCGACCTCCGCTTTTGCGGGCACGTGCGACGTGCAGCTGCAGCTGTGGCGCTGACACGCCCGGCAGCGGACACGCTCGCACGACCAGCACGACTCGTTGCGCCGCTCCCGGAGAGGAAGAGGATGTGCTGTTCAGAGCTGCGGTCTGCTGCTCAATGCGGTGGCTGAGGGAGGCCACATCGGCACCCACGTCCTGCCAGGAGCCGAGGTAGAGAGCAGGAAGCATCTCGCACGGGCGAAAGCTGCGTGGCAGCCGCGACGGCAGCGGACTTGGAAACTGCGCAAGAAATTCCTTGGCCGGCGAAGATGGCGATGGGGACGGATTGGAGGCCTCAGTCCAGGCCTGCAGAAAAGACTGAAGTGATGGCACAAGACTGTTTTCATCATGGTCGGACGTTGACGCAAAAGGTCGTCTTGCGGCACCGACGATCTCTGTTGTGCTGATCTCAAAAGACGGCGATGAACTCATTTCATCTAAAAAATGTAGACTTTGCGATAGTTAAAAAAAAATGTGTGTTTTCACTTTGCAAGCGTTGTGGGTGGCGTTTAATAATAATAAAAAGAACTGATTAAACAAAGCAACAACGAAAAAAAAACCCGGGTTTTAGTGTACGCGCTTAAAATGCATTGTTGGGTCAATTAGAGAGAAAGAAAAAGAGGGTACAAGAAAACAAAGTGAAAACGACACTGCAGGAGGGGGAAAAAACCTCATGACAACGAGAGTGGCGCACCAATCAGGTGTGTCTAACTCGAAAATGGACGTTTGAGCCGGTGCGTTCTACAGCGCGAAAGTACGATTCACAAAGCACGGGTATACTTTGCTAGCGGCGTGCACATTGCTGTTGTTATGCATTCAGCCAACTCTCGGCAGCTTGACACCCGCTCCTCTCTCTGCGAGCACATCCAATCATTTTTCGTAGTTTTCTTTGGTAGTATAATACAGCCTACGGAATACATCTCTACGCGCTGGATAAGAGACAGCACACGTTAGAAAAAAATATTTGATAAAATAGAACGATTGAGGAGAATGGTGTACATTGGAAGAATCAGGGATTATAAGAAAGTTCCACAGATTACTGAAAACAAACAAACAAACAAACAAGATTTCTTGAAGGCGAGGGGTGCGGAGCACACAGGATAAGAGCGTCATCTCCGAAAAGCAAGAAAATAAGAGAAAAAGAAAGTTTTGATACGGTGTCAAGAAAGCATTGTTAAACGTCAAAACAAAACACACACAAAAAAATTGATCAAAGAACGGACAAATGTGTCATGAAGTTGAAGTACATCACTGCATCAAGGCAGCTGGGAGAAAGGAAAATAAAATTATTGTGCTGCCAAGTGAGCAATGCAAAGCAGAACAAATCAGAACTTGCAACTCAACAATTATCCAAAGAAAACAACCACAAAGGAAAAGCCACAAAAAAAGAGTAGTTTTACACAACACTACACAACAGGTCGCCATCTAATCTTCAACAACAAACGCGGACAAAAGAGGGAGGGAAAAAGGAAGCAGCCCAAGAAATCTTTACCTCTCAATAATACCGGTTCGAATTGTTGTAGTGGCGGTCCGCTGAACCTTGCGCTGGCACCACCGCCCGGTCCGCTGCCCCACTGCCGCTATCGCCGCTGCCGGCGTGATACCCGGGCTTCTTCGATTTGCTCAGCTGCGACATCTGCGGCCTCTCGTCGCGGTCTGCGACGGCCAGAAACTCGCGCTCGCTCGGCACCTCGCTACCGCTCTCCGACTCCGACGCCACCGTCTCCTGGCGGGTGACAAGGGGGGCACCGTCCAGCGTGTCGTTGTAGTCCTGCAACGGGACATCACCGCGACGCCGCATGCGGCCGGTCGGGTTGTGCACCATCATCCTCTCCGAGGCGAGATCGCAGTAGCGGTACGGGTACTCGGACATGGGCAGCCCGCACTGCATGTCGTGACTCGTCAGCAGCCGCGGGCTGAAGGAGGCACCGCGACCGCCGCGGAGCCGCGAGCTCTGCTCCACCTGCAGGTCCCGCAGCTGACGTTGCCGCTGTCGTTGCCGCAGCTCGCGGGCACGGGTGGCCGCCGCCTCGTCACCCGCGGACGGGGCACGGGGCGTGTGCCCATGGCGCTGGTAGCGGCGCCCGCTGCCGGCGTCGTCCGCGCCGCTGCGACTTTGTGAGGGGCGTGCGCTGTTGTGTTGGGTGAGGGCTGCGGCTGCTGCGGCGGAGCGGGTGGAGGGCAGCCGCGCGGACGCAGCCCCCTCCGGGCGGCGAGGCGCCATGCCACGTCCGCTGCTCCCCGTCGTCGTCTGACCAGAAGAGCGCGTGCTGCGGGTGGCCAGGTGGGGCAGGTGCGGAGTGCGGGAGGGAGAAACGGAAGTCTGCTTGCCAGCGGCGGAGGCGGGGGCGGTCACGGCGTAACGCTGGCTGGTCGACGGCGGCGGCCGCGTGAGCCGTGGCGGGGCGGAGTAGCCGAGGCTTTGGCGGGTGATGATGGGCCACACCGGCCGGCCAACGTCGCTGCTGGTGTTGTGGGTGCCATGCAACGTGCCCTCACGACTGTTCGTGGCGTTGGTGCCGCCGTTCTTTTTCCGTGCACTGCGGCCGGGGTGACACTGCGGGCAAAGCCCCAGCGCACACATCCACCGGTTCGTGCCCATGTAGTGCGGGTCCGTCAGCGTCGCCGCAGCGGCCTCCTGCTCCTCCTCGCGCTGCATCGCGTCCAGGTAGTTCTGAAAGAGGTACTGCGACGTCTGGCACGACACATCGTAGCAGCTGATCGTCTCGTACTCTCCCTCTTCCTCCTCCTCCTCTTCACCCTCGTCGTGGAAGGTGGCATTGGCGGCACGGTGCGCTGACGCGTCATCGTGCGAGGTGTCCCGCGGGGTCAGCTGTGAATCCTCGACGGGGAACTGCGAAGGGCTGATGTCGTCCAGATCCACGACCGTCGCCATCGTCGTGCGACGCCGGCGCAGCCCTGGCCGGAGTGACGACGTGTCCGCGTCCGCCATGTCCGCGTGCTCCGGAGTTTTGGTGACCCGGCGGTACATCTGCCGCGACTGCACCTCGGCGGCACTATCACGATGGTGGTTAACATCCTCCTCGTCCGCGTCATCGTACCTCTCGCCATCTTCTTCTTCTTCGCCTTCCTCGTCGCTGGGTCCACCAGCGAAGAAGCCGCGGATGTCGCGTGCCACATCCACGCTGCCGTAGGAGAAGACGCTGTCGCCACGCGCGTCGGCAGCGTTCATGACGACATGACCGTTCTCGGATGCAGGAGACTGCTGCTGCTGCTGCAGTACGTGTTCGTTCTCCTCGGTGGCGAGCTCCTCAAGTGCGCGCAGGTAGCGCTCATGCAGCTGGTGCTTGCGTCCAGAGGCGGAGAGGCTGGCCGAGTTGGCCGACACAGACCGCGTCGTCTCCTGAAGCTCATTTTCCCGAATCTTCACCACATCGGCACCGGCGTGGTCGTCGCGGGCGGTGGTCGAGCTCAGCTCCGAGGCGGAGGAGAGGTGCGACTCCACCGTGTAGGCCGTCGCGCCGGCGTGCGGGAGGAGGGATGTGCGCTTGTCCGGCAACGGCGCCGAGTGCAGCTGCGCACGTGAGGGGACGATGGGGGAGTAGGCGGAGGCCCTGTCTGCCGCGTGGCGGCTCACCTTGCGCGCTGCCCGCCGCTGCACACTCTCGCCATCCTCCTCCTCCTCTGCGTCCGCGTCGTCCGAGGCGGAGGCGTCGTCGTTGATGGCGTGCACGCTGAGCGGCTGACTCACCGCCGCCGCCTTGCGCGGGGCCACCGGTAAGTTTTCGACCTCCTCCAGCTCCCCATGTTTGCTGCGTGCCCGGCCGCGAAGGCTCTCGACGTGCACCGGCAGCTGAGTCGGGGCCGACAGCGGGCGCGGCTCGCACCTGGCCGCCTGCGTCAACTGCACCTCCGCCTCCGCCTCCGTCAGCGCCTGCCCGTGAATGCTGTGGCGTGGCGGTGTGGCCATCGGCTTCGCTGCTAGGTTCTGCGGGCCCAGCGTGCGCAGCGTCGTCGCCACCTCGTCGTCGTCGGTGTACCACGGTGCCACGGCGTCGGCCGCGTGCTGACTTTCCTTCCGGCGCCCCGCGCTCGTCGCGAGCAGCGTTGTCGGCTGCGTCTGCAGCATCGCCGCCCGCTGCTGCGGTGTCTCCTCGGCAAAGCCGGAGTGGATGCTGCGCTGACGCGAGCGGCCATCCGCGGAGCCGTGCGCAGCCGGGGCACCAGCGATGGTCTTGGCGCTGGCAGTGCGCAGCTCCGGCGGCTTCTCCTGGCCTTTCGCGAACCACGGCTGGCCCTCGGCAGCGGCGTGGCGGCTGCTGCGGCGACGCGCCTCCGTCTGCGCCACCTGCGGGGCAGCAGCGACGGCCCGCTTCGACACGGCCATGGGCTGCTGCACCTCCTGCTGCACCGCGTGCACGCTCTTGCGCTGCCCCTGTTGCGGCTGCTGCTGCTGCTGGTGGTGGTGTGAGCCGGTGGTGCTCGACTCCGCGGTCTTCAGCACCTGCGGACCCGCCGCCGCCAGCCTCGGCGTGTTCCTGTCCTTGTCCGAAAAGACGGGCTCCTGCTGGCTGGACGCGTGTTTGCTGTGTCGGCGACTCGACGTGGTGGCGCTGATCGGCAGCGGTGCGGGCAGGCGGGCGGCGGAGGCGGGCTGCGGGTCCACGGCTGTCTGCTCCAGCTGGGCGTGGTGGCTGTTCTCCCGCGACCGCCGCCGCAGCTCTGCAGGGCTGTCGACGAGCACACGCGTGCTGCGCCGGCGCACATCCACCGCGGCCGGCTCCTCTGCGGCTTCGGTCAGGGCCCCGCCGCCGCCGTGAATGCTGCGCCGCTGGTCGCGTCCATCCGCCATGACGTGCTCCCCGCCCTTGCGCACCTCGACGGAGGCGGGCAGGATGGAGGCCTGCGTGGATATCTCCCGACGAATCGGCAGGGCAAGGGTGGTGGAGTCATCACGGCTGTGGCGGGCATAGCCCATGCGGAGACTGCGGCGGTGGCGCACTTGTGCCACGACAGGCTTCTCTGCCTGCTCCTCAG
>JASAOP010002352.1:0-15968 GCA_030849055.1 Crithidia thermophila | reverse complement strand
ACAACGCTCCCATGCACCACTTTCGCGGTGAAGGTGCGACCAGCAGCGGCGGCGACAGCAGCGACGACAGCTACGGCCAAGAGGAGGTGTTCTACGACCACCAAGCTGACTTGGCCGCCTATGACCGCAAGAACCGAGCCGCACGCGCACAAGAAGGTCAGCGTGCATCCAGAGATGACCAGAATAGCAGACGACTTTTGGCGGCGGGTACAATGCAAAGAGGCGCAGGTGTGGGTGGCGTAGGGTCCACTGGCAAGACCGCAAAGGCACGTGGCAGTACTCCTGCCATGGGAGCTGCATCGAAGCTTTCTACAAGCAATGTAGCAGAGATTTCTCACTCGCCGCAGCCCACCATCCGCGCGAGGGTGAAGCGATATGCGGGGCTGGCCAACGTTTCCGTGGCCACCATGGACCACGCCGTGAGCGTTCCCTCAGCCCTGCGCGGTGCTGCTCGGCGCACCATGTTCGACGTGTTGGTAGACATGGCGCAACGAAAAAAGACACACGAGGCAACCGGCACTACTCAAGAAAAAATCGGCGCAAACGCTGTTATCAGCGGCGTGGAGGAGTCGCCAAGCAAACGCACCGCAGTGGCTGCAGGACCGAACATTCGGGATCAGAAGTACCAGCTGCTGTTTCCGTCCTCCGCAAGCGCAGCGGTGACGGGGAAAGAACGGCAACCGCCAGGTGTCAGTGCCTCCTCTTCTTCTTCTGAAAAGCTGTCTTCGGCTGATGGCGCAAGTCATGAAAAAGCACCGGCGAGCATGCAAGGGACAAAAAGCTCCGGCGGTGTTGGGGTTGGCCGTAGTGGCAGCGGCAGCACTACCACCTGGGCCACCACGTTCGACGAGTCGCAGCAAACAAAGACAGCTGTGCGCAGCAATCTAAGAGGCGTCACGGGAGCTCCAAGCAACGCAGCAGCTGCAGCAGCAGCCAGTGTTTCTACGTCAGCACCAGAGAAGAAGAAGAATCTTATGAGAGCGACGACGACAAGGAGTGACTCTACGGAAGAAAAGGCACGTGCTGACGGACCGGATCGTCGCCTTCGTCACCTCATCCCGGCACATCTGCGAGGGGACCACTACACGCCTAGCGAAGAGGACAATGACAATACTGTCGGGGCTGTCCGCGGTGGCGGTGCGAACAGCGGCACATCTCGCAAGCTCCACGTAGGGCGACGTGCGTCCTTGGACGACTCCCTCTCCGACATCTCCAGTGTTTCCAGTGACGACAAGCCGAAGGCTCCAAAGAAGCTCGGTGACAGGAGAAGCTCTACAAAACAGCGCAGTGAGGCCGGCGGAGGCAGAGAGGAGAAGGACGCCTGCCTGCTCGATTTCCTCGACGGTGTTGATGGAGGCGACCCTGCGCGTCCTGCGCCGATCACCTCCCCCGCCAAGCCCGCCGCCCGCGCGAAACTCTCCGACCACTGGATGCAGCAACTGGAGGAGCGGGGAAGTCGCGCNAGCGCTGCCGATCACGGTTTGCTGGAGGAGGTGTTGATGGGCACCGCCGTCATGAATCGTGCTGGCAAGCCGCGCCATCGTTCGTCGTCATCGTCGTCGCCGTCAGCCTCTGATTCCAGCTCGGAAACTTCGCAGCGCGCGGCGACGCACCGATCTACGTCGGCCTCGCGGAGTCGCAGGAGCGACAGCAGCAGCCGAAGCACCGCCAATTCAACGACTGCTGCGGCGGCGCCGTCGGTGGATTTGCTGAGGGACATCGACGACGATGTTCCGCCGTGGGTGCGACGTCACCAGCAGGCGCAAGAACAGGCGCACCTCTTCTCGACCTCTGCAGCAGCGGCGCCTGGTACGTGGAGTGCGAGTGCGTCGCTGGCACGGGAGCAGGCCGAGGAGATGCGAAGCTTTGTAGGGAAGCCGGCGACGTTCTACCCGTCCTGCGCTGCCACCCGGAAGGCGTCAACGTCGTATTTTGCGGAGGGCGGCGGCGGTGACGGCAGTGGCACGTCTCGCCTCCATCGATACGGCGACCCCACATCGAACGCCAACAGCACGGGCAGATTTAGCAACTTTCTCAGCACAGCCACCACGGCTGCGGCTGCCTTCATGTCCACGTGGAAGGAGGGGAAGCGGTTGCTGAAGCAGAACCCGACGGCGGTGGCGGTGGTGGAGTACTTGTGGACCCGTTTCCAGCGCTGGCGGCCCTGTGCGGGGCAGCGCAGAGGGGAAGTGGTCGATGCGCCACCGCAAAACACGGAAGCAAGTAACAGAGTTGCACCGGACCCACCCGGACGTCAGCACGATGAAACGCATTCCGCAGACGAGCGTGTCACGACAGCAGCCGCGGATGACGGGAAGGAGACGAGGCACGCGCCGCAGCACCTTTGCAAGGATGGTGGGGCAGACATCAAGATTTGCGTGCAGTACGTGGAAGCCGCCTTCAACGTGGCAGTGGTGCACGGGACGCTGGTGTGGTGCAGCGACGATGCTCGCCAACGCCTCGGGCATCGCTTGACCAACTTTCCGAACGCGCCAACAGACAATTTTGATTTCAATGCCGTCCATAGCTTCTCCACGGCCGCACAAGCTAGCGCGCCGTGGACCTTTCTTTTCCCAGAGCCCGCGCTGATGCAGCTACGAGTCGGCGTCGGCGAGCACCTGTACCTTGCCGAGCCCTACTACGTCTACCCAGACGAGGGCCTCGTCGTGGCGTCGTACACGTTCACATCCGACGCCGTCGTGTGCCAGCAAGAAGCGCAGTACCAGCTGGAAGTGGAGGAACACCAGCAAGCAAGTCATCAACGAAAAGGTCAATCGGATCGGCTTCAGGGCGACTACCAATCCACCACTGCTGTGGGCGTCACCGGTCTGGACAGTCTACGACACCGAGGCGTGAGCCCCGTGCGCACCTCCGCCCACCTCGCCTTGTCGCCAGCAGGTCGCAGCCCTACAGACCTTGGACGACCCTCCGGCCTTACCCACACGCCTACTCCAACCCCTACCCTAACCCCGACGGTCCCCGCCACCGTGTACGAGACGGCAACGCCGCAGCGGCCCTCCGCCTCCGTGGATCGCTCACCCCACCGGATGGTCTACGAAATCCCCGGTCATCCGACCGCCGCAAGGCCATCCGCGCTGACTCGTGGAAGTGCGGAGCTGCAGACGCCCGAGCGCCTGCGTGGCGCGTCGTCGATCGTGGACGCTTCCCCGGAGCCGCATCCGCCGCCCCCGTCGCTTCCCCCCGCACCGCTGACAGCCGCAGCGCTGTCCGGAGCTGCCATCAAGCAAGAAATGCTGCACTACCAGCAGCAGCGTCCACACAACCTGGGAGATGACGACGACCGAAGGCACCATCCCGTGGACGTGGGGGACGGTGAAGCCCCCACACCGTCCTACGTGCGTGCCAGCACCGTTAGCGTCAACTCCTTCTCCGCTGACGGCTTCTACGATCCGCTGGCAATGCCGGCGCTGCCCACTGCCGGTGGCTTCACGATGGTCCTGACGAACACGTCGTCGGCGGACGGCGAGGGCAGCGAGGAGAGCGTGACGGTGGTCGGGCGAGCGTACCCCATCGGCAGGGAGACGAAGGTGTTTGCCAAGGAGGTGGATGGCGTGCCGGCTTCTACTGACCGGTCGCTGCATTCATCGGTGGGGGACAGTCGAGAGGCTAATTTGCGCATACCGCCGCCGCTTTCCACTCTTTCCCATGCACCAGCAGGAGGTGTGGCGAGTCACCAAAAGAGTAGCGCTGCGGAGGCGGGAGATGTGCTGGCGGCAGAGGGCAACCCACCCGTTCTCGCGCGCACCTTTGGCAGTGCGGAGGCAGCTGATGAGGACGCGCTCGGTCACGGCTTTCCTCGCGGACCGTCATTGGACTGGGAGGTGCCAGTCGAGGTCTTGCTGGCGCTCAGCAGCGGCGGCGGCGCAAATAGCTTCGCGACAGCGGCGTCACGTATTTCGGCTGCGGGGCAAGACCAGTCGCAGGATGTGATGAGGAGCCGCAGCACGGGAGACAACGGTGGTCTGCCAAAGTCTCGCAGCACAGCCCGCCCGCCTCGTCAACATTATTCACAAAGTTCTGCCGGCGCGGAAGCATCAGTTTCTCGAAAGCGCACTCGTGAGCGGTCGCCGAGCGTGGGGGATGTCGGTGACTCAGCGTCTCACGTTTACACGCAACAAACGGCGGTGTTGCCGTCGCAGCTATCCGAAACAACAACAGTGCAGCCAACGCAATCTCTTTTCCACAATGTGTCGTGCTCCTTTCCCACGCCGCAGCCATCCCTTTCAGAGGATGAGTTCGAGATGAATGCGCGAACGGTGCGCGCGGAAAGAGCCGCGTCATTGTCGTGCTCCATTTCCTCGCCCTCTGACAGCAGCGACGGTGAGAAAGAGGGGAAGGCGGAGGCGAAGGAGCAGCAGACCAACAATAAAAACAGAAGCACACCCGCCTTTCCATATCAACAATCGCATGACCGAAGGAGAAGCGCGCGCATGGGCCTGTCGCAGCCGCAAAAGCGTCCGGAGGATGCGTGGCGACGGCAGCTGTGGAAACCATCGCTGGGCTCCGTCGACTCGGCCGAGTTAACACGCTTTCCTGTGCAAACTGAATCGCAGACACGCGCGCGCATGTCTGGTGTGGCACCGGGCACGGAAACCAAAAGCAGCGGAAGGGCGCCAGAGAGGAGCGGTACCGCCGCTTCTGCGCAGACGTCCTTGGATCAGCCCTCTCGAGAAGATCGCATCGCTTTGTCACCTTCTGGCGTGTACAACAGTCTTGTGCGACCGCACGCGGAGGTGGAGGAGTCCACGACGACCACCAACGGCTTCTTTGCGCTTGACGATGTTGTTTTAAGCGATACAGAGGAGTAACATCGCAAGTTTGAGAGGGAAAAAAAATATTCAAATTGAAATTAAGCGCGAGCGTCCACATTGCAAAAAAAAAAAAATTCAGGAGGCCACGTGTGTTTTTACATTTTGGTTTCTAGTGTGTTTTTTTTTTTTTAAATACAACGAAGCCTTTGTGCTTGTCAATTGCTTGGGATAAAGAAAACAGTCTTATGATGTTTTCGAACAATTTACAGCAGAACTTTCTTTCAGATGCTGTTCTGCTTTGCCTGTACTTATTCCACAACAGAAGGTTTTTTTAAACTCACTCAAAGCGCAACCTCCCCTCACTGACATCCTCAACTTCCCTTTCCTGCATGACACACAGGATCCCTGAAAAGACGATCGCATTCCATTCAAAAAAAAAAACACCTTTAATTTTCACCCTTCAAAAACAAGAAAATGGCGAACGGTGTGACGGCCAACAGCATGCTGATCTCCGCAAAGGCGCCGGATCTCGGCTCCTTCCCGCTGGATCATTACCGCGAGTGCAAGAACGAAATCGAGAAGTATTACACCTGCCTGAAGGACAACGATTACGTGTCTCCCATGTGCCGCGACCAGGTCCGCGAGTACCTCGAGTGCCGCATGGACCGCGGACTGATGAAGAAGACGGACGTCAGCAGCTTCGGCATCCCTGAAACCGAATTTGTGCCGACGAAGCAGCACCGCATTGATTTGCGAGAGCAGTTTATGCGGCAAAAGATGAATCAGGTGAGCGTTGTTGCGGTAGAAAACTACGTGCGAGATGACTTGCAAACACCAGACGGCTACGAAAAGGAGAAGGGAACGTAGCTAAAAGAGATTTGTTGATTTGTAGTGGAGCGGGGAGCACCAGCTGGTGTGAGCGGGTAGTTGCGCAGATCAGAATTGCACTCCCATCAGTTGCTTTGTTATTATCTTTAGTAGGTGCTTGTACTCGTAGACGCACAAGAGCTCCGAGGTGTTTGGCACCACCATCACAATAAAATACCTTTTTTTACTTTTTTATCTTTTGCTCCGATATGCTTAGCTGTGTTTTTTGCAACTATTGTGCTGATCTTTTCAGTTGATTTTATCTCACTTCATCCTTCACAAAAAGTAAAACAAGAAACAACACTATTTAGATTGAAGCGGGTTGCGACAAAAGCTACACACCGACACGAAGAGAAAAAAATCTTTTGGTGCGTTTTTTTTTTTCGCAGTTAACGAACAATTTGTGCCCATTTTTTTTTTGACCTTTCGAAAAACAAAAACGATGAATGGCATTCCGTAAAAAAATCCACGCTTGGAAAGTCGACAGCAGTGCTTAATGTCAACTGTTGCATCGCATTTTGATTGTTCGTTAACGGAAGTGTCAAGGATTTTTTACCTAGCGAAATGCACTCTCCACAGAACAACGCTTATGCGGCCTTTTGCTTTGATTCCTTCCACTTTCTATCATGTATGTTGCCTTCACGTTTTTCCGTATTTGTCACGAATTTGTCAGTACGATTTGCTCAGCGCACGCTCGAAAATTAAAAAAAAAACCAGCTCTATCTACTTGGTATTTCCATCACAAATGCTGTTAATTTTGCCCCGATGAGCTTTTAAAACTGATTATCGCATTGCTTACTTACTTCAATGACATCTTCTCCCGTTGTTCTCGATAACGGGACGGGAAACATCCGTTGCGGCTACGCTGGTGTTTCGCCTCTGCCGCTTGTCGTATGTCCCACCGTGGTTGGTCATCCAACGCACAACGGCATCACTTCCCCTCACGCACTAAACAGTCGAGTCGAAGCATCATTCTCCTCTCACCTATCAACCACGCAACATGCACACGGCGACGTTGACGCTCTCGCTCGGCGAGCACGTCTGCTGCAACAGAATGTGCTCTGCGGAAATGACCTTGCAGGGCTGCGAGGAGACTGCGACATGATCTACCCCGTCAAAAACGGAGTGATCCACAACATGGAAGCGATGCAGGAGCTGTGGAACTATGTGCTGTACGATCAGCTCCCCCGTGCAATACAACACAACGCTGTATCGGGATTAAGAGGGGCAGAGATGGGCACTACGAGCAGCCGTGGTGACATCATGAGTGGTCGTCATTTGCTGCTCACCGAGCCGCCCAATGTGGCTCTCCAGCAGCGCTGTGAGATGATGGAGGTCTTCTTCGAGGAGCACCACGTTGACTTCATCCAATCCACACCGCAGGGCGTCCTGTCCCTCTTCGCGAACGGTGCCGAGTGTGGCGTGGTGGTGGAGTGCGGGGAGGGTCTCACACACTGCACGCCGGTCGTCGACGGCTACGTACTGGCAACGGCGCAGCGACGCATGGATCTTGGAGGCCGTGCTGTGACGGACTACCTGGCGCGTCTCCTACGCGAGCATCAAGGCGGCCGTGGCATTGTTCCGTTTCAGCAGAAAGATGCCGTCGTCGGCGGGGGTGCTTGTTTGGCGGACGAGGACGTTGTGCGTCGACTGAAGGAACGGTACTGCTACGTCTCGGTTAATGTAGCGCGGGATCGTCAACTCGCGCACAGCACCAACGTTTTGCAACAAGTTTGTGTCCTGCCCGACGGTGCGCAGTGCCGCCTCGGTGCGGAGCGCTTCACCGCGCCGGAAGTTCTCTTTCGTCCTCATCTTATGGACTACGAGTGCAGCGGCCTCACGTCCGTTCTGTGGGAGAGCATCGAAGCCTCTGACGTCGATGTGCGCAAAGCCTTGTACGCAAACGTGCTCCTCTCGGGCGGCTCGACGTTGCTGCCGGGCTTTGGCGCGCGTCTCACCCACGAGCTGAGGTCGTTGTATCTGTCGGAGAAGGCGAAGGGGGATGCGGCACGGATGATGCGTTGTCCCATCGAAGTGAAGGAACCACCGCGGCGGCAGTGTTTGGCCTTCATGGGAGGAGCGTTGGTGGCGGAGCTGACAGCGGACCAGCCAGAGATGTGGATGTCCCGGCAGGCTTTCGAGGAAGGCGGCACCTCGGCCATTGTGGCCCGCTACCCGACAACGTGAGCGCGACTGGAAACCGGAAAAAGTGTAAAGAGAAACAATTTATCGATAATGGTTATTGTTTTGTTTTTGTTTTTCTGCTATGCAAACGTTGGTTTTTGAGATTTGAAAAAAAAATTTACAGTAGTCACATCTTTCTAAAATATTTAAACTTAGTAGTTCCAACGGGAAGACGACGGCCTCGGTGGTCAACTGTTTTGGAAAAAAAAATTACTTCTTCATCGTTTTAAGACCGCCTTTTTTGTATGTTGATTTGTTGCTTTCTGTATGTTTCAATGCCACACTTAACAACTCTTCTCTCTACCTCCTTTATTTTCTCAAATTAAAATCGTTTCATAATGATTTTCGAATCCTTCGTTTACCCTCCTCAGCAAAAAAAAAGGAGCAACTACGTACAGTTCTTTTTTTTTTACAGTTTTAGGGAGGCACGATGGGCAAAGTCAAGAAGCAGGCGGACCACGCCATCAAGAAGATTCTCATGAAGGAGAAGTCGCTTGCCATGAAGAAGAAGCGGGAGGCGGAGAGCTACCACGAGACGCCGGAGTCGAACACGACGAAGCAAGCCACCAAAGACTACGCCGCCGTGCTCTACCGCAAGGCACAGATGACGCAGGCGGCACCGACGCAGACAACGCAGTTCCTGTCCTACAACACCGCGCTCGGCCCGCCGTACCGCATCTGGCTGGATACCAACTTCATCAACTTCTCCATGCAGAACAAGATCGACATTGTGCAGGGGCTTATGGACTGCCTGCTCGCCAAGGTCATTCCGTGCATCTGCGACTGCGTGTTTGCGGAGCTGGAGAAGTTAGGGAAGAAGTTTCGGATTGCGCTGAAGCTGGCGCGCGACAAGCGCTTTGAGCGGCTCACGTGCGACAGTAAATACGCTGATGACTGCGTCGTGCGCACCGTGACGCAGCACCCCATTTACATTGTTGCGACCTGCGATCACGAGCTGAAGCGCCGCCTGCGCAAGATTCCTGGCGTGCCGATCATGTACATTGCCAAGCACCGCTACACCATTGAGCGCCTGCCGGAAGCCTACGGTGCACCTCAATAATTATATTAATAATAAAGGTAAAAGCGAGCTGGTGTTGATTAGCTTTGCTTTTCTTTTACAGTTCATGCAAGTGTCATGTGGTGCTTGGCTTTCTATCATTTCTGCATGTCGCTCAAAGACGTTGTGAGCTGCACATCGCTCTTTCTGTTACATTCTTTTCTCGTTGTTCCTCATTTTTATTATGATCGATTAACTTTTTAATGCTATCTAAATTTCTGAATTTGTTTGTAAGCGCTTCATTTAAAAAAAAAAAAATACGCATCGCTACATAACTACTTTTTTTTGGAAAAAAAAAACAGCGTTGCACTTGTTTGGGGTGTTTATAGAAAATCGTTTTGTTGGTGCAGATAATGCTCTTTTTGAATTGCGTAGCTTACTTTTAATGCAGCGCTGTCACAGGCACGTTGAATTGTCTTTTTCTTCCATTGCAAGCTTGCATCTCGTAGAGAGAGAGAGCAGCTGTTTTCGTCTCGCTGCTCCTCTTCCTTATGTTTGCTCGAGTATCCTTCCACCTTGTCTTTTCCCTCTCTTACCTATCTTTGCACCACTTGTGCTTGCCTTGCTCTCTTTCACTATTTGGACACTTCAAGGTGAGTCTGGTTTGATAAATTGAGATAGCTGCTGTATCGTTGACAGCATTATCCTTTTTACAATTTTAATTAGAAATGAAGCGGTTGATTCCAGTGTCGTCAACGGCGCTTCTCTGCCGACCTGCGTCGGGACTTGGTAGTGGTCACTTCTCTCAGTCTCTTCAACGTCCCTCGGCATCTCCGACAGCATGCTCCTCCGCAAAAGCTGCGCTGTTCGTTCCGCGGCGCCACAAGAGCTATCACTTCTTCATGAACCTCGAAGATCCGGAGGCAACACGCCTGCGCGTCGAAGAAGACCTGCAGCGCCTCGCCGACGCGGAGAAAACGGACACCACCGCCTACCTGCACAGCCTCCTCAACCTCACGCTGAGCCACTATCAGAGAGAGGACTTCATTGCGGCGCGAGCGGTGGCCGAGGTCACCCATCAGAAGGCTCTCGCGCACTGCCCGAAGTCGTCTCTCATCTACTTCACCGCCACGACGTGCGCGCGCTGCTCCGACGCGTTGGCGAACGCGTACGAGGCCCACGTGCAAAAGACCGAGGAGCTCGGCAAAACGTCCGCGGCGCTCACACCAAAAGCGTCCGTCGTCTTCGGCGCCAAACGCGCCATTGCGAAGCTGCGCGCTGATGCGGAGCGCTACCGCGTGATTGCGCAGCGCGTGTACCACCGTCCAGACCTCGCCTTTATGCGCGGCAACGGTGGCAGCGGGCGGTGGAGCAAATCGCGGCAGAACGCGGGAAGCGATCGGCGCCACACGTGGCAGGAGGACAGCAGTAACAACAGCGTCGATGAGGAGTATGCGAGCCACATTTACGGTGAGAAGTGGCAGAACCGGCGTAAGCGACCCGAGCACGCGGAGGTGAAGCACTACTACAAGCAACAGTACACCAACTCCTCGTCGCCGTCAGGAAGTGGATGGACCGTCCCAAAATGAGCCTGCGTTGGCAAACGTTTTTGGGGCTCTTTCTTTTTTTTATATACGTGCGGTTATTGGTTGTCTCACAGATTTATTCATTTGACTTAAATGGAAATGCTTTTTTTTTGTTGATGTTGGTGTTGTTAAGCGGCGCCACAAAGGAGAAAAAAGATTTCTTTTTTTTTTTGCAGAACAACGAAGGTCCCTTCTCAGCCACTTATACATTTTGATACTATGACATTAAAACTTCAAAAATGCCTCATAATAGAGATATCTTTTTTTGTAGATGTTGGCCTTTTTCGTTTCTCCACGTAACCAATTATTTTTTTCCCTTTTGTACCTTTCTTTTTTTTTCTTTTTTACTTTGCAGCATCGACTAGCTGATTGCAACCGTCGCTTGTTGAGTGAAGTCACACTCGTCATCCTCACAAGCGTCACAAGTGCATCACTAGGAAAAAAAAACCTATAGAAATCAATCACCATAGTATCTTTTATTATCCTCCCAGACAAAAAAAAACTTGAGATCGTGCTTTTTTTTCGCGAGTATTTCTGCTGCTGACTCACTGCCGCAGCCTGTTTACTGGCGCAACAAGAGTTTCTCTTTCCTATCGCTTTCCCCATAGCATCTTAGTCTGCATCAATAACACACCTTTATCATTTCATTAACTGTAAGCGTACTTTCCTCTTTTATAGTTTCCCCTAAACGACTCAGCTTAGTGTCTTCCTTTTTTTATTTGTTTTTTTCTTTTTGCAACCCTCCCCCTTTTGTGTAGCGCTTAGTGTGGTTTAAGGCGATAAGTCGCTCCCACGCTAGCACAACACAATTACTCGCTGGTTTTTTTTTTTACTCTGCTTTTCAAGCTTTACTGACGCAACAGCAGCGACCAAACTGTCAAAGCAATGTCGTCGTCCGCCAACGGCAACAGCAACCACGTCAACGTCTGCGTGGAGGACAAGGACGCCGGGTACGCCTACCGCTTCACCTTCCATGACCCGCACCGCCGTCCGCTCACGGTGGCGCAGGTGCAGGAGATGATCGTGGAAGCGTCGAAGGACGTCTCCACATCCGTTCCGCCCTCGCAAAACGTTACTCATGTACTGAGGAACACCGAGGTCAGCAACGACGCCGCGGCACCTGGTGAAGCCATGACCGTCGACTTCATCTACGAAGCCTCCGTCGCTCCTGTGGCCAACAGTGCCGACACCAGCACCACCATCACGCCGGCACTGCTGCAGCCGGGCACCTTCACCTTGGCAGACGCCCGTCACCACACCCTCCAGGCAGGCAGCGTAGTGCCTGTGGAAAAGATGGACAGTGATGGTGATGGACCCTTGCACGTCGTACGAACGCACGCTTCCACGGCTGACGGTCCGCTCGCCGCGCCCGCCGCTGCCCCACCCTCCCCGACTTCCTCCTCTGCAATCTTCTTCATCCAGTCCGACAGTGACGCGTCCAGTCTCGTGGGCAGCGACGCCGACACGCTCGAGTCGGTCAGCTTCCACGAGGATGTGGTCTCGCTGGCGTATCAGACCCTCATTCCTTCCGCAAATCTCTCCAGCTCCGCGGCCTCGGTGCAGTTCCACAGCGAGTACGAGGATATCGACTTCGACTCCATCTCCTTTGCCACGGTGGACACCGCCGCCACGTCCTCGACCCGACGCGCACCGCACAAATCGCCCACCTCGCAGCTCCGCTTGCCGCAACAGCAGCAGCAGCACAGCCAGCTGGTTCACCGCACCGCACAGCAGCCGACGTCGCACGCCGGCCCGCCGTTGCCGCCATCGCGCAACACTTACGGAGACGGTGAGGCTGAACACAAGCGAATGCGCGGTGCTGCCGTTCTAAACCCGGTGGCCCACATGTCCGTCCGAGAGCGCTTCGAGTACTATCAGAAGCACGGCAACCGCAAGAAAACTACTGCGGCCGCAGCGGCAGCCGGGGGAGAAGGAGCGTGTGTGAATGCGGGGAAGGACACTGTGGAAGGCGAGGCCCAGCTGCCACTGTCCAGCCCTCCGCCCAGCACAGCACCAACGGCAAAGAAGAAGAAAACAAAGAAGTCGCACCCGCTAAACGGCGAGACGACATCGAAGCACGCCGGTCCTGTCGCGGGTAGCACCGAAGCGCAGTTGACGCAACCCCAGCCAAGCGACACACCTGCCTCCGAGCGTGAGCTACAGCTCGCCGCCCTCGTCCAGCAGCTCCGCGGAGACGTGCAGCTCTTGCTGGCGCAATCGAACACGGATGCCTCGCGCATTGCCGCGCTGCGCGGAGCTCTGACAGACACGCAGAAGGAGTATCGTGCCCTGCATGAGGCGCACTCCGCGTCTTTGAATCAGCTGCACGCGTACGCTGCACAGATGACGTCGGGGGTGATGGTAATGCCACAGACAGCGCAAAAGGAGCAGGCAGCGGTGGTGGCGGAGGCGGAGGCGGCGGCGGCAGCACACAGCACAAACGCTGAAATGGAAGGCAGCGGCACAGCTGCAAAAGCAGAAGTGACGGTGGAAGGGGACTCCGCGGAGCCGGCGCAAGCTGTGCAAGACGACGAGGAAAAGGAGGAGGTGATGACGGGTGACGTCGACGAAAATCAAGTGGCGGATCCGCCTGCATCTCTCATGGATCAAATCGAAGAGCCAGCGCAGGAATGTGCAAGCTGTGGTGCCGTTGAGGAAACGGGAGATGCTGCGACCCTTCTCAAAGAAGATGGCGGTCGTACGTACACACCACAACCTTCACCAGCGGCTGCCGCCTCCACTCTCGTTCCCGTCCCCGCCCTGCAGCACCTCTCCGAGGAGGAGATCCGTGCCTTGCTGAAGCAGATGGGCTACATCTACCACAACCGCCTCCTCCGCCGCGAGAACGCGCTCCTCATGCACCAGCTCAGCGTTCTCAAAGGGCAGGCCAAGGCCGGCAAGAAGCGCAAGATGGCTTCGTCGTCTGCCGGCCTGCCGAGCCGTCTGCGCGTCGTCGTTCGCATTCGCCCGGTGGGTCTCGTGACGTCTGATGCAGGCTCGCGACGTGAGAGTCAGCCGTACGCCGTGCCCGCCGCACTGACGTGGCCCAGCGTTCACTCGCTGCACAGCACTGGTGTGATGGCGGGCCCCGCGAGTGACAAGCCGATGGCGGACAGCGTGCGTGGGTCGCAGCCAGCCGCGCTCACCTCCCCTGTGCTGTCCTCGCACCCGAACACAGCGAGAAGCTCGCACCTAGCAGCATCTCAGCAACAAGAACAACAACAACAACAGCAACACAATTCACCACACGGTGGGGTCTCGGCTGCCTCCCCTGTCTCACCGCGTGTTTCCACGGACGTTTTCCTCCAGTGCGATTTGGCGGAGAACCGCCTGCAGGTGCGCAACCCTGAACTGCCCACGGCGGGGGTGGCGACGGGCTCGGCCAGCGGACGCGATGGCGCAACGTTGCGAAACGTGCGCATTATTGGCCCGCCGCTGCCGCAGTCGATCACCTCTGTAGCCTCCACTACGCGACCGGCTTTAGTGGACACCGTCACGTCGCTTTCCGCGAAACTCGACGACGCCGACGAGGAGGCGAAGCACAGCCACACGACGACGCCTGCGGAGAGCCCTGCAGCCGCGCTGCGTGCCGCCTCCGCCGTGCAGCAGCAGAGTCTCTATCGCGAGGTGGTGGCGCCGCTAGTCGACAACGCTCTTGCCGGGCTGTCTGGTACGGCCCTCGTGTACGGCCAGGTGGGGAGCGGGAAGACCTACACGATGTTTGGCGACCTGACACCCTCCTCCGGAGATGCGGACGGGTCTCCTATGGAGGCTGCGGAGATGCCTGCCGAAGCCGGCGTGGTGCCGCGTGCCCTGGCGGACCTCTTTCAACAGCTACACGACCGTGCAGCCTCCGAAGAGCTTCTGCTGTGCAGTCTGTACGCGTCGCGGCACGACGCCGCCTTCCACGCCGCGCTCGGAGCAACCTCCTCGGTCGAATCCGAAGTGCCCAACGCGGCGAATTTGGTCGCGCTGACCCGCACGCCGATGTGGGAGCTGCAGTGCTCGATGGTGGAGTTGTACGGGGACAAGGTACGCGACCTGCTGGCGCCGAAGATCGAAGTGCCCCTTTACGATGACTTCGTCACCTCCTCGGGTGGCGTGAAGGGCAGCGGAGGCTACCGGAGCAGCAGCGCGGAGCGTCGCACGCAGCGGCAACTTCGCGAGGCGCAGGCGGCGCAGTTGAAAGGCCGCGAGGGAGGGAAGGTCGGCAGGGCTGAGGCTGGTGCGCAGAATTCGGCACGTGCGGCGCCAGATAAGGACTCGGAAGCGAACGGCAAGGCTGCCAAAAAGGGCGGGGACGACGCTACCCTGCCACGAAAGATGCTCGGTCGACAGTTCATCTCTCCGGAGTGCGTGTTGCACACGAATGAAGACGGCGGAGCGCGGGTGGACGGTGCCACGCTCGTGACTATGCACTCCTTTGCGGAGAGCATGCAGGTGCTGCGACGCGGGCTTGCCAACCGGGAAGTGCACGACACCCCGTCGAACGCGCAGTCGAGTCGCTCACACGTGATAGTAACGCTGACGCTGAAGCAGCAACAGTGGTGGTCGTCGGCCCCAGCAAAAGAGGAAAAGACGAAGTCGAAAAAAGAAGAAGATGGAGCTTCGAGAGAGTCGTCCCCTCCTCCGCGCGCGGCCGCAGCGGCAACGGCAGCCTCCACCACCATCGTTGCCAGGGCCGGGTCTCCGTCCTCCAAACCAACTAAGACAAAGAAGGAAAAGACACGTAAAAGTGCGTCGCCGGCCGCAGAGAGGCAGTCGCCAGCAGCAACAAAGACCGCCAAGACCAAATCACGGAAAAGCACGTCGAAGAAAGTTGCGAACAAAGAAGATGGAGGCGAAGACGAGAGGGAGGGAGAGGAGGAGGCGAGCTTTGCGACCACCGCGGCAGAGATGGCGGAGCAGGAGAACACAGCGCAGGAACGCTACCTGCAGCGTCGCTCTGTAAAGTCGGTGACGAGTCGTCTTGTCTTTGTCGACCTTGCTGGGACGGACCGTGGCACGGGTCAGCTGATCTTGACAGACACGGAACGCGCACGCGAGACGCAGGCCATCGGTAAAAGTCTGGTTGCTCTCAGCGATGTCATGTCCGTCCTGTACGGCAGCAGCAGTAGTGGCAGCAATCCTCACACGCACGTGCCGTTCCGCTCGCACAAGTTAACGATGCTGCTGCGTGATCCTCTGATGAAGGCGAGCGAGTGTGTCGTGGTCGGCTGTGTGGCGCTGAGCGAGGGGCCCATGACGGCGCTGCTGAGAGAGGCGACGCCGCCGTGCACCCTCGCCGGGTCGCTGAACACGCGATCGGCATCACCGGCTTCGTGCACCGCAGCAGCTGCGGCTGGCGTGGGGGAGGCGCAGTACTGGCGGCAGGCGACGGATCGGCTTCTGGCCGCGCAGCGGAACGCCGGAGCGAAGAAGGCCGGCGACGTAGTTGGGCGTCTCACCTCGCCGACGCTGGTCGCACCGGGCAGTCCCGGCGGGGCCAGCCTCATCAGTCGCCTCCCCTCCACACGGGGCAGCGTGCGCCGCACCAGTCTCCACGGCTCGCTGGTCGTGCCA
>JASAOP010002351.1:0-15878 GCA_030849055.1 Crithidia thermophila | reverse complement strand
CGGGATCTTGTCCGCCAGCTTCTCCTGCATGTCGCAGCACATGAAGAGAGTGCGATTTTCCGCGTACATGCCTGTGACCGGAGAGGCATGCGGGCGCGGCGCAGGCACTGTGATGCCGGGCGTTCCTGCTTCACGTGGCATGATGCTGTATGTGCTTTGAGTATTTTTTTGCTTCCTGGAGATGAAATATTCAATAATGGTGGTGTCATTAATATGCAAAGAAGGTTGGAAAAGGCGGAAGGAGCGAGAGAAGAGAAAGTGGACGAGGAAAGAAAAGGAAGCAACTAGTCGTCACAAAAAGTACCGCCAGTCACGAGTGATGTGAGCAAAACGCATGAAAAGACACAGAGCAAAAAAAAAAAAAAACGCATTGACTTTTTCATGCTCCAGATCCTTCCTGGTCGCATCATTAAAAAAAACGATCCACGAGCAAAATAATTCTCGTCTAAATTAAAAAATAACCTCACCGGCACTATACTCCTTTACAACCCTTTTTTATTGAACCAAAAAAAACCTTTTGTCAGCTTTCCAAATTCATGTATTTTTCTCATAATAATAAATACCTCAGACTATTCATTCAAAAGAAAAAAAAAAGAGTGAAACCGATTACGATTTCAATGTTTAAGTTTGTTAATATGGTTTGTTTTGTCATGGCAACTGTTACCTTGCTTTTATCAAGTCTCCGTTGAGTGTGTATTTTATTTCCTGACGAATGTGAAGTCGCGGAAATAAACACCGAGTTTTGGAATGCAGTGAAATCATGTGTTCCAACACTTAAGGAAAACACTTAGTAGTGGCAAGAGCAAGAGTTGACCAATGACAGATCCTAGCAGACACACCACTCAGATAAACAAAAAATAAGTAACACCTACAACGCGACCAAGGGCACACACTTGAAAACACTACATCAGCTTCTTTCTTTGAAATTGAACCACAAAATATCGTGAGCTTTTTTTGTTCTCTAATTTGTGGACCTTCCCACACAAGTAAAAAAAAAAGATGTTTTCAGCTTCATCTGATGAACACAGAAAAGGCACGCTGTGGAGAACCCGATCAATAAAAAAAGGAAAAAGCTCAGTATTGCTCAAACGTGCTCGCGTCTGTGTCTGTGAGTAATCGACCATGTGTGCGAATGCAGCATAAGATCTGAACTTTTTTTTTCTAAACCTATGGCGGCCGCAGAACCCACGCACTAACACTACCTTAAAGCGAAGAAGAGAAGCTCACATCCTTGTTCTCTCCACCGCTGCTGTGTAGTGAAGAAGAAAATATAACTGAAAACTGGAAGTGAAACGCGTGTGTGACAAAGATGAAAAAAGACTGTTAACAGCAAAAAGCAAAAATTTATAAAGGCTGGTAAATGCGCTGAGTAGCCTAAATACTCACGAGTGCGTGCGTGGAGTAAAGAAAACAAAAAATCTTTCTTTCTCACTTGATTATCAATAACTCAAGGAGAGAGCGTCAAGAAGGGATAGATGGAGCTCTGCGACTGTGCCGGCGTAAGTCTACAAAACAAAAAGCAAGAAACCGTGAAGACCAGTCTAGAAAATGAGAACAAGGAAAAAGGGGAAAACAAAAAGAGAAACTCCTATTCCGATTCATGACCTCTCTTTCTATCTGTTCGTTCTTTCTTTTACCCTAAAATTCTAATTAACTAAAAAGGTCCCCTCAACACAAAATGTTAGGCCTTGCTAGGTCATCAAACAAAGCAGTCAAGGCAGCACCGTCACAGCAGAAAAGCACCCTACCCTAAAAAAGCATAAATACGTATATATGTAAATGCGTAGAACGGAAAAAAAAATACCGATTTACCCGAGTCTGCGTCTCTTTCTTTCGCTGGTGAGAAAAGAGTATAATAATAATAACGTGTGTTTGTGAGGAATAGTGTGGGCTAAACCCCGCATGCAATATGCCTGCACACCAGCAAATAGAGAGAACGCAAAGCTCGTAGGTGAGAAATAAGGAAGAAGAGAAACGGAGAGATGGGTGTGTGTGAACTAAGGGTAATAAGTGCTAAACGAAAAACAAACGTTCACGCAAATAACGGGGGAAAAAAACAAGAAAGAAAAAATTAGTTATGGCAGCAAAATAGCTTTTTCCTCTGCTGGCAATTGCTATCCTCTTCTTTTTTTTTTCCTTTTCTTACTTGCTGGCCTGCGCGTACATCTTGGCCACGAACTCCCAGTTCACCACCTGCCACATCTCCTTCAGGTAGTCGGGGCGGCGGTTCTCGAAGTCCTTGTAGTACGCGTGCTCCCACACATCCGCCGTGAAGATGGGACGGAGGCCCGACGTGATCGGGCAGCCGGCGTTGCTCGTGTTGTCGATCTCCAGCTCGGACGTTTTCGGGTTCACGCACAGCCACGTCCAGCCGGAGCCGAAGTTGCCGACGCCCGCCTGCTCGAAGGCCGTCTTGAAGTCCGCCACGCTGCCGAACTGCTTCGAAATGGCCGCCTCCAGCTCCTTCGGCATCGCCGACCCGTTCGGCGTCAGGCAGCTCCACAGGAAGGTGTGGTTGAAGTGCTGCGCAGCCTGGTTGAAGGCGACCTTCTGATCCGCCTGCCCGTTCGTGGCCATCACAATCTCCTCAATCGTCTTACCCTCGAATGCCTTGCCGATGCTGTTGAGCTTGTCGACGTATGCCTTGTGGTGCTTCGTGTAGTGCAGCTCGAGCTGACGGGGGCTGAAGACGGGCTTGATGCCATCCTTCCAGTCGTAGGCAAGCTTCGGCAGCTCGGCAGGGTACTTCAGGTCCGGCAGGGTGTGGTAGCCGACGTGCGCGGCACCCGCGGCGGCAGCCGCAGCCTTCAGAGTAACACCACGAAACATGACTGTTTAGATTCTGTTCTTTTGTATACGTGAGTTTGTGTGAGAGAAAGAGAAAAACACGAGTGCAATTTAAACCTTTATGTGTGAAGTAAAAGTTCAAATTGGCGTGTGATTGAAGGTGTATGAGGGAGAGGGAGGTACAGCGTAGAGGGTATTCGAATACAGACCGCTAGCTGAGAAAAACGTGAGTGTGAAGTAAGAAAAAAAGAAAAGAAAAAGAGCTAAGAATAATAATAGAGAAAGCAAAAGTAGCGGGTTCGAGAATGGATATACTAGAAGTGCTCAAAGGTGGAAATCTGCGTTGGTGACAGCCGTTAGAAAAAGATGATCAAGGCAAATAAAAAGAAGAAGATGATGAGGAAGAATGAATATGAAAAAAGGCAGCAAATACGGAAATGATGTAGAAGAGGAATGAACACATGAGTCATGGAGTTGTGGTTGAGCGCTACTTTTCAGCTCTTTGTGAACTGCACAATGCTCTGTCTTGCCTCACAGTCCGGTACTCCTTTACTGACGTGCGGATAGCATCTCTTTTTTTTTACTTTGCAGCTGCGCTTATTGAAGAAAAAAAAACTATTTGTCACAGGCACAGGAACTCCAATAAAGCGCCCTTTTCTCAAATAATTGAGACGTGCTTCCACGCAACCTAAGTATGTCAATCGACAGCTCTGTTCTTTTTCATTTTTTTTTCGTTGAGAAGTAACTAAAAGCCAAGGTGATGTAAAGAAAATCCACAAGAACACCGCCCAATTAAACATTGACCACCAAAAAAAGAAAGGGCCAAACATCAACAAAGCAACGGAAGAACGAGAACATGAAGAAAGCAAGTCTCATTCACACGCAAAAAGAGCACCTTGGTTATTGTGTCGCTCTTTCGTCTCTACATTCTTCCATTTTTCACACATCATGAAAAAAAAAGCGCCATCTTTTCTCTGCGTCGACAACAACAAAACCAACAAAACCACGAAAACAAATCCAATCACCGTCGGTCGGCCAAGCCCAAAGCAACTGCAGCAATGAGCATATTTTTTTTTTTTACCTGTAGACGGGATCGCGGTTGGCCCAGCTGTAGGTCTTCGACTTGAGGTCAGCCACCGTCTGGTTACGGTTGTACTGCCGGCCACGCAGGATGTAGCCGGAGAGCCAATACTTCGTCTTGACCGCGTTTCTCGGGTGAATGCGCCAGTCGAGCGGCACCAGCAAGTTCGGCGACCCGCCATTACCGCCACCAGCCGGGTGACTCGACACCCGCTTCGTCTTCGAGTGCACGCGCGGCCGGTGCGGCATGTTCGCCTCCACGCTGCGCTTGCTGAAGTTGCGCTGTTTGTTGTACATCACACCGGCACGACGACCAAAGACGGCGTGGCAGTTACTGTCAAAGAGGCGCACCTCCTTGGAGGGCAGGAGCACCGGCACCAGGTTCGGCTCCGACCCACGCAGCACGACGGCCGCCGTTCCGCTCGCCCGGCACAGCACGCCGCCGTGCCCCGGATACATCTCCACCGAGTGAATTTCTTTCCCGTACGTCACCTCCGTCAGCGAGACGGTCTGCCCAATCGTCGGCATGCAGCCCTGGAAGGGTTTGTTGTACACAATGCGTGGCAGCTGCTTGTAGGTCAGCAGCTCCGCCACATAGGCGCCGTTGGCGTACAGGAAGAAGCCGAGAAAGCTCTTCTTGCGCGGGATGTGCACGACGCAAGCCAGCCATTTCGGAATGCGCTTTTGCGGCTTGTGGTTAATGAGCATCCGGTAGCCCCAGGAGCGCTGCTCGTCGCGCTTGTAGTGCCCCATCGTGACCTTGCTACCGGGGTTGGTGCCGCTGCGGTGTCCGAAGTAGTCGCGACTCGAAAACCCTTTCCAGTCGTAGTAGAGCGGTGTGTAGGTCATCATGTTCGCCCCGACCTGGAAAGGGGACCAGATATCCTTCTGCAGCACCTCCTGCGAGAAGCCGTGCTCGGGCGAGCGGACGTACTCCAGGCGCAGCGTCACCGGAGGACCCTCCTTGAAGACACCGAAGTCGTCCGTGTAGCCGTCGTACATCTCCGTGTGCTTCAGCTGCGTGTCCTTGCCAGCTTCCAGCTTGGGCTCCAGGCCGTAGTGCTGACTGCCCTGCTTGCCAATCGGATTGACTAACTTCACACCACGGATGGAGGAGAGCAGAGGCGAGGCGCCGGCCACCGCTGCCGCCACTGCGGCCATCTGATGGACGCCTGTCAAGTGGAGCTGACGGCGAAGCATATTGGTATCGTAAAAGCTGTTGACGACTAGAAAAAAAAAACTATGCAGCTTCTTTTTTTTTCTTCAATTTTGCTTTGCTAAACTCTGCGGTGGTGGCAGAAGATTTGTGGAAATCGGCAGCAGGTAGTTTCTGCTACAGCCGCGAGCGGTAAATGCACAACGCGCTCCGATGAAATGCAGCTTCTTTCCCTTTTTCACGTACTAAAGGTATGTAGAGGGTAGTTGGACATGGTAGAGGAAAGGGAGAAGGAAGAGAGGAAGCGAGAAATTTTAATGATGGAAAATAGAGCTTTCAATTAAAGGACGATCATTAACAAGCCCATTGCAGCAGGTCGCTGCGCTACGCGTACAATAATCCAACTTTGTGACAGTGATGATAAGGTGGAAAACTATTGTGGATAAAAAGATCATTCAATTGCGACGTTTTTTTTTTTTTAAAAGTTTTGTTGTTCTGCAATGTCTACGTTAGAAGTATAAAGAAAGTACAAATTCTGAAAAAGGAAAAAAACGAAGCGACGGGAAGAACAGGAAAAAAAGTGGAAAAAAGCAAGAGTCAATTCAACAAGAAAGAAAAAAAAGCAATTACTGCTCTCGAAGGGAGAACGAAGGGCTGAAATATACAGAAGGTGCGAAAAAAGACAACGCAAAAAAAAAGCAAAAGAAAAATAAAAAGCTCCGTTGGCGCTTGTTGGTACATATGACGATATACGGAGAATATTATAAACAATTATCGTACAAAAAAAAAAAGCATCTTTGATCTAAGTGGTGAAGGCTGATAAAATAGAAAAATGCTTTGCATGAGTATGTATAGAAACACACGCACACTTGCGTGCAAAAGAAAAAAAAAAGAAGTAATGAAATCAAATGTCACTCGAAACTCGGTACAATCTAAGAACAAAAGGAAAAACAAACAAACAAGCAATCAACTAACCTTATAACATGCATTTACTCACCTTCACCTCGAAAGCAACGCATAAAACAATCGAAAAAGAAAAAAACACTAAATTGCTTCACAATAGCGCCTTTCAAATATTTTTTTTCTTTTTTTTACTGTCTTCTGCGCATTCACTCATGCTCTGACAAAGTCAATGCAAGAGTCAACACGATAGGTGAGCGGATGGCAGTTCGGTGCTGCTGACGCGTCTGTGCCTCCCAGCGACGTTGCTCCTCCTCCTCCCACGTCTCTCGTTGCTGCTGCTGCGCGGCCCACACGGGCATCGACAGCGCCGTCCCGTCGTCCGCCTGCATCCTGTCCTCTCCTCCCCCTATCTGTTCAGACGATGCTGCCCCCACCTCCTCCACAGGAGCACCAGCGGGTGTCGGCTGTTGGTGCTGCTGATCCGACCGCTCATCCAGCTCAGCCTCCGTTGTCGTGTTCGACGCCCGTCGCGCCGCCCCCGCAAATGCCCACTCCATCGCGTTATAGTCACTCGCCACGACCACCTCCAGGCGCGGGCCGTGCCGACGGCGGGAGGCGTGCGTGGTGGTGGACGTGCTGTTGGCGCGACGCGGCGGCGAGGAGGCGTGGCGCAGCGGCGACTGCGTGTGGGAGATCGCAGCAGGGCTGTCGTGACCGGCGGCACGTGACTTCTGCGCTGCAGGCGAAGCCCCTCCACCACCAAGACTGCTGTGCTTCACCTTCCCCTCCGGTCCACTCCCGCGCTTTGCTTTCCTCTTCTCCGTCGATGCCGCACCCGGTGGCACATCCGCATTGCCGTCACCGTCGTTGTTGTTGTTCGTCGTGTCCGGTGGTGTACGGGGGGAAGTTGAAACGGAGGTCGACAGGCGCGTCTGCAACAACACGTCGTACGTCGTGCCGGCACCGGTCGGAGAGGCGGCGCGAGCCATCGACGCGGGCGGTGTGCGGGTCAGCACCGGCGACGGGTGCTTGGGCGAGGGCGACGATGCCGGCCGCCGTGGCGGAGTGTGGAAGAGCGACGACGCATCACCAACGCTGCAACTCGCATTCGCGTTACTGTTGTTGTTGTTGATGTTACCAAGCGCAGAATTGCTTGTATTCGGATGGCTGCTCGACGTAGCGTCCAGATACGAAAGCTGCTCGCCAGAGATGTTCACCGATCGCGGGAGCGCACTGCCGATGTGCGTCGGGTCCACGCGCGTCTCGTCCCTTCCCCCTTCACCTCTTCCGTCAACTGTGGTGGCTACTGCGGCTGCCTGTACATCGCTGATCAGCGCACACGGCGGCGGCGGCGGTGCTGGTGCGGCAGCAACGCGAGAAGGGGAGGTGTAGTAGTAAAACTCGCCCTGCCAACCCGGCGTGACGAAGGACGAGCGGCGACGGCGGCGGCGAATGCGGTCCTCGACACTCGTGCGCCGGTCCCGCCGCCAGCCCTCCATCGACTCAATCTGCGCCTCGACAACTTCATCGTTTTCTTCCGTTGCGCAGCCTTCCCGCGCGACGTCAACACTAAGCTGCAGTGTCGGTTTCTCCTCCTCCTCACCGCTGCTCCTGTCAGTGTCCACGTCGCCCTCGAGCGGGGACAGCGGCGGGCGCCCACTTCTCTTCTGCTGCGATTGGCGTGTATGTGCCATCGCTTGATCGTGTACGTTATTCTGCGCAGCGTGCGTTTCTTTGTTTCCTGGTGGTGGGGCGGGAAACTGAAAGGCGCCGGTGGAGGGCGTAGAGGTGTGAGAGGCTATCATCGCGGAATGCATGCGCGGCTCCAGTCGCACCACCGGATCCGAGAAGTCACCATACAACCACTTTGCCACACCGCCAAGATACCCTGCTTGACTGGTCACAGCATTTTCTCCTGCTCCTGCTTCTGCTGTTGTAGTTGCGGTCGCGCCTTTCTCCTCCGCTGTTTTGTCCAATAGGTCGCCAAAATGGCGCTGGTGTGATTGGCACCCTTTCTCAACGGCGTACACGGCGCTGACGTACGAGTTGACCATGCGCGGCTCCTCGTCGTCAACGTCGCGATCCGCCGTGGCAGGTGAGAGACGACCGGGTGAGCTGAAGTGTGACGTCGGCCGGTGACGAATGCCACCGCTGCGGCTGCTGCTGTAGCCGCTGCCCGAGGCAGACCCGCTCTGCTTCCGCGCCCGCGTTGATTGGTGGATGTACACGACGCGGTAGTAGCTGGACGTCGGGGCCGCCAACGACAGCGCGTGCTGGTGTTGTGGTTGTTGCTGCTGTTCAGCTTCCTCTGTGTGTGCGGCGGCACGCAACGCGTCTTCTTCGGCGTCAAGGTCAGCTGGCAGTTCGACGGAGCTCAGGATGGAGCGTGAAAGCGACGACGAGCCTTGTCCGCGCGCTGCGACAGCCGAAGTGGTCGCCGCGTCGGAAGCTTTGGACGGCTCCATTTTTTCACCCGTGGCGGTACCTAATGACCCGCCAAAAAGGTCGGTCCCTTGTTTGTGGTGTGTGCTGGCGCTGGCGGCTGCTGCGGCGTTGCTGAGGTCGTACAGAGGCGCATTGGGCATCAGTTCGTCGTGAAAGTCCTGCCGACTTCGCCGGTGCTGCAGGATGCGCTGAAAGCTGCTCTCCGCCGCTCGCCGGAAATCGAAGCTGCCGTCTTCATCGTTGTCTTCCACTTCCTTCAACGCCTCCGACATTTGCTCCTCTCCCACCGGTGCCACAACTTCTGTATCTGGATTCTGATTGTTGGTGCTGGCAACTGTCACGACCGGCTCCGTCGCCGGCAGCGGCGTGAGGTACGTGGACGGGGCACGCGTGCTCAACACGCTGTGTGGTGCCTTACTCTGTGAGTTGTCCTCCTCTACCTTCTCTGCCGTCGTATTTGACACCACCGCAGCCGCGCTTGATGCTGCTGCCGTTTTTCGCTTCTTTTTCCCTGTCCCTGCAGAGGTTTGTCCTCGAGCATGTCCACCCGCTTCGGTTCTCCCCGCACCGTTGACAGTGGTAAACTCTGTGCTGTGCGTATTGGGGGAGGTGAGCCCTGAGGCCGGCACCACAGCGCTGCTCTTCCCACCCAACACCGGCCGTGTCTGCACCGCAGGCCGCGGCTGTGACCGCCCGGCACCGCTGCCACCACCACCACCACCGCCCACGTGCGGTGGAGCCTTCTTTATGCGCGTTGCTTTGGTGTTCACACTGGGTCGCGGACTCAACCACAGCTTCTGTTGCTGTTGCTGCTGCTGTTGTTGTTGTTTTGCGAGTTCGAGCTGCGCTTTTTGCTGCATCTCTGCGCGGTAGGTGTCGTCTAGTTGTGCTACTTTTTGCAACGCGCCTTGTGTGATGGCTAAGATGTCCGTGCCCAGCTCACGGATGCGGGTGCACATTGCATCTCGAACGGCTTCCGAGTCCGCACTGCTGCGACGCCGTGATGTACCGTCCGTCATCCTTATTTTTTTTTTTTTTGCAGTGCGATCTAAGTTTAGCGTGTGAGTGTGTATAGATGAAGATTTGGCTAATAGTATTATTAGTATTGCATGTAATGTGGCTCTTATTATGTTTTGATTGAAACGTCGAAAAGCGCGATTTTTTTTAATTCAAAAACAAAACCACAATATATTTTTCCGTTTGTGCGTTTGTAAATGTGGGTGTATCTCCCGCTATCTTCTTTTTTAGGCTCCACGCAGCGTCACTTCCCTTTTTCTTTAAACTTTCTGAAATCGTTTTGACGATTGGATAAAAGAGAAAAAAAAAAGACGCCACTTCGCCGCCGCTTTATAAGAGCTGTAAATTTAAAAAAGGAAACGAAATGAGAGTCTGTTTTCCGAACTAACACAAGAACGTTCCCAGTTTGCTTTTTTTTTTTTTTTGCAATAAAAAAAGGAAGGCCGAAAGAAAAGAAGGGAGAAACGCTTAAAGAGTATTCGAAAGACAGCATAAGAAGTGGGAGGAAGCGGAGAAAAAAAACCATTAGCAGTAGAGTCTTTAAATAGCGTGCTTCACCTCAGGTTTCTTTTTTTTTTTCAAATAAAAATAGTGCCTCTCATGCTTCACGTTTTTTTTTCTTTTCGAATTTGCAGTGAGGTTAAAGCAGAGTCAAGAGAAGGCCAGAAAAAGAAATAAAAACAAGAAACAAACAACAAAGAGAAGGCGTCGACTCATCCCTCAGTCGCCGCTGCTTTTGCTGCCACCAACACACCGTAGCTGACGCCGGATGGCCTCCACCGCTGCCTTTTTCTGCGCGTGCGACGCCTCCAAGTCTACCAACCGCTGCCGTCGCGCGCGAGTCTCCTCGCTGCCGGCCGTCGCACCCGCCATTAAGCACACTCCAGCGACCACCTCACCATCATCACCGTTTCCGCTTCGTTTACTGGCACTCGGGTCTGACGCGTTTTCTTTTTCCGCGGCAGCGCGGATCTGCTCTTGGCGCTCCTGCGCGATCTTCTCGGCGTACGCCAGAGCGCGCTGACGTCGTGCACGTGCCTGCTTTGCCTCTTTGCGCGACGCCGCCGCAACCGCAAACGCCGGACCGTTCGCGTTGTTGCTTTTCGGCGACGGCACCGGCTGCGCACTGGATGTGCGCTGCGGTTTGGAATTCATTGGTGGTGGAGGGGCTCGTGCGACTTTGCGAGAGTGGGCATCGTCATGATTCGCCGCCGCTCCTGATGGTGATCTCGATGACGGACGAGAGTTCGCGGTAGAGGTAGAAGAGGAATAAGAAGAGGAAGAAGTGCTGGTGACGGTGGATGAGCTACTCGACGATGACGACGCCTCACTTGTACGCGACTGCAACTTGTCCTTCTCACACCGCTGCTGCCTTTTGGCCTTCGTCCCTTCTCCTCCTGCCTGTCGTGATGCTGTTATCGTGCCCTTTCCTTCGTTGCTCTCTTCTTCTCCGCCCTCGTTGTTCGCATTGTCCACGTCGCCGTTCAGCGACTGCCGAGCCAGCCGCTCCGCCCGTCGACCGTAGGCACGTGCCCGCTCGCGTTTCTCACGAGCGGCGCGCTGCGCGTCGGTGTCGCTCGGTCCTAACCCGCCGGACTTTCTATTCGACACGTCCGCCATGAGCGCCTTGTAAGAGTCTAAGGTGTAAGGCTTATAGGCGGGCTTTGGCGATGTCGAGGTGTTCGCCGTGTCTACGCTGGTCTGTTGCGATGACGATGCGGATGGTGGGGGAGGCGTGGATCGAGGGGGGCCTGGTCGATGCTCCGCTGAGGCAGGAGATGGGCGCCGGGGAAGCGGAGGCGGACGCGACCCGAGACTCGAGGACGGTGCGGAAGATGGCGGCTGTGCGCTGAGTTCAGAAGGTGGCACACGTGACGCACGCTTGACGGCTGCTGTTGAAGCGTGCAGCGACTTTAATGGCACTCCAATTTCTTCTTCACGTTGCAGCTGACCAGAAGCTGCGGCTCTGCCCGTTCTTGCTGCTGGTGCTCCGCTAATTGATGGTGTGGAGGGTAGGCTCATCTGTTCAGGAAGTGATGTGAGAGCTGAGTGTGACATCGAAGTGGACGCCGCGCTGGGCGGTCGCAACGAACTCCGTGATTCTGGTGGCGTCACAGCATAGAGTGCGTTGGTGCCACTGTTGACGTGGTTGTTGGTGGTGTTGTTGCTGTGAGAAAGTGCGGTTCTCTTCGCACCGACACCACTACTACTGATAAAACTGCCACGAGGAACACCAGCTGCCGCGAGGGCGGAGGGGGCCAGCAAGCACTTCACCGGCTGTCCCTGCGGTGTGACGTGTAGAGACGAAGAACACGAGGAGCGCCGTGAGAGACGCGCCATGGGGGAAGTGGGTGACAGACCACTACCATCTTCACATGTTCCGTTCTTACGGATGGTATTCTGATGACTTGGTTGAACTTCGCCGTCGCTGTCACTTGCATTCATCTCCACCTCCACCACCTGCGAGGGTGAAGTCGAATTTCGCTGCGTCGCAAAGTCCAGCGTCCGTCGCGTCGGTGCGGGTTTGATCGGCGGCAGCGCCTCCCTCGTCTGTGCCGCTTCCACCGCTCTCTTCATCGCTTCCGCACTCAGCACAGGTGACGCGTGCACGGCGCTTTTCGTTTCCAACGTTGCGGCATTTCGTGGCTTTCCCGATTGGGTGGCCTCGCCAGGGGCGACAATACGGAAGGCTGGAGTTTTGCTGTTCGTCCTCTTTGTTGAGCCGGAAGCCGCCTTCTGTTTTCTTCTGTCTTCAGATCCTGTCTTCGGCGCGTTAATGTTGCTAGATGGAGTGTTCTGTTTCTCTCGAGAGACGGGGGCTGCGGCAGTGCCGAGGTGGGCTCCCGCACCGCTCATTCCCAGCACCTCCGTGCGGTTAGCAAAGTGTCGCTGGAAGGCAGAGAGGCTGGCGCCATCGGCAGACGCCTTTCCTTCCGCGTCGTTTGATTTTTTCTCTGCCTTCTGCGCCGTGGAAGGGGAAGGCGGAGCCCACACATCCGGATCGTACTTCTTGCGCGGTGGCATCAAAGCCAAAGAAATAATTAAGAAAGAGAATAGTAAAGTGATGCGCGGTTTCTATTGTAAAATGTATGAAATTAACTATACATGGACGTGAGGTCTAAATTCAAATACTCTGTAAGAGCTCTTTGACACAGAGTTATTGCAGGTTTGCTTGTGAGTGCGAAGAACGAGCAACAAAAAACAATGCTGCCTTTAATCTACTCAACAGCATCGCACTGCTCAAAGAATTTGTGATTAAGAAGAGTGAGGGAAAAAAAAAAGGAGAACGGTAAAAGTATCGAACGTAATCGTAGAGCACTTCCCCCTTTTTCACGTATTTTAGGCGATATAGTCTTGCACTGACTTAATCACGTCCGAAACATGATGGGAGGCAAACTGAATGCTTTCTGTCTTCTTAAATTCACGGTGCAGTATCGTTGCTGAACAAATCTCGAAGTTACGATACCATCAACCGCAGAGTTTCGCTGTTTAACAACCTAATCTTCACTTTAAAGCTTTGCTATCCTGTAAGAAAATGAGCAAATCAAAACCTTCCCGGCGAAGCCCCAAAAAGAAAAAAAAAATTACGTGGACACGCGTAAAAGGAAAAGAAAATGGAGTAGACAACGAGTGCGCCTACGACATTTAACGTGCCCATTGGCACTGCTACACAACAACGCTTTAGCACGACACCCCTTATCAAGTCAACCGAATAATGAACAAAAAAAAAGAGGCTAAAAAGGCAAACTTAAGCATTGGCGCCATCTGCATCAAAAACAACAACAACAAACTAAACGATTCAGCCTCCCGTGTATAAATACTCCATTTGAACTTATTCATTCTGGATGAGGCACATCTTCATGGCAGACTCAAGGCGAGCCACGCTGCGCGTCTGCTCCACGTTCTGCAGCTCCAGACGGCGCACCTGCGCATCGCGAGAGCGAATGTCGGTGCCCCAGCTACGCTCGCCAGCCTTCAGCATCTCGCGGCACTCCTGGAAGGCCTGATCGGACATCTGCTGGCAGTTGCGCTGCGTGCTGAGCAGCGTGTTGCGAATCGACGTGGCGTACCACCAGTAAGTGAAGGCGCAGATCCCGGCCGTGCCGACCGTCGCACCCAGCGTGGGATTGCGCTGCAGCGGCTTCACGATGTTCGCCATCAAAAGAGAGTTCATGATTGGGGGGGAAAAAAAAAGAGAAAAGCGGGTGCAGCAAAGGTTGTATTATCCTGTGGGTGTGGAGATCCGAGGGATACAAAGAGATAAATTGAAGAGTGAGCTGGCAAAGCCAACAAATGTACAGAATGTCAGTGGAAAAAAAAAGGGGGAAACGAAAGAAAAATTGTTGTTCATTGCGCGCACAGAAAGAAGTATTCTTCATTTTTTTTTGTTGTGATAAATTGATGACAATGGTTAACACCTAAAATAGCTTTTTGTTGCTTTAATTATCACGTTGCCAGCTATCCAATGTGCAAAGCTTGTAAAGCTAATTTTCAGGCGAGGGAAAGGAGGAAGCCGATAAAGCCTCGCGTTTCGTACCCCCCCCCTCCTTTTTTTTTTTTACGAAAATGCGGAACGCCAAATTCTCACACAATGCAAGTGTTAGTTTTTCACGTGCAAAAATCTTTCCATTGCTTCTTTTTTTTTTTTTTCATTTTTATTGCTTCGAGTAGCATCAAAACAAAGAGAAAAACGGAACTGTGAACACCACATTGACCACAAAAAGAAAAAACAAGTGCAAAATGTTTTTCTGCACTCCCTCCTTCGCCACGTAAGCACTAGATACGACTATCAGTGATCTCCAAAAACAACAGTAACAATCACTATTCGCACCAAAAAAAGAAAAAGCTACAGCCTTTTTCTCACGCCAACGTGTCTGCACCACAAAGACCAACAATACGAACACATCCACACATTCACACAAAAATCTTTTCGTATTATCGAATGGTGGTGTGCAGCTGTACGAGATACGCATCAAATTTAGAAGAGCTTGATCTTGCGCGCCTTGCGCTGCTTGATCGGACCCTTCCGCTTCGCCGATCCGTCGCTGCCGCTGCCGGCCGAGGCGGACGTTGCGAGCTCCTCGACGCCGTCCCAGCCTTCCTCTGACCGGTCCTGCAGCTCAGGCGGCCCAGCCTCGTACTTGCGGAAAAGATACTCAATCGAGTACTTCCACCGCTCCTCGTTGTAGCTCTGCTTCTCTAACAGCTTCTTGTACTCGTTCGGCGACTTGGGAATTTCCTCGTGCAGGCTGTGGTTCACCACCGGCAGCCCGAGCAGCGTGTAGGCCTCGGGCGTGGCGTAGATGGCGTACCGCTGCGGGATGAGCTCTTCTCGTGCGAAGGCGCGGTTCACGTACACCGTCTCGTACTGCCGTCCAAACCACACGTTCTTCTCCTCATCCCACACGTTGGCCAGGAAGATCACCGGAATCTGCACCGTCGGGATCTGCCGCGCCTCACCCACCTCCAGCAGCGCGCGGTGCTTTACGTGGTCGGGGTAGGGCGAGACGGTGTAGCGGATGTCGTACTCGCCTGGACGATGCGCGCTCATGGGGTAGCGTGTTTCGTTCTCCTTCATGCGCAGCTCGTACGTGGAGAGCGCCATCCGTTTCCAGTACGGCGTCGAGGCCAGTCGCTCACTGTAGCCGGTGGAGACGCCGTAGGACCCGCCCACTTCGCCGCCCGGCGGGGGTGGCATTGTCACCTTCACGTCGTGCCGCGGTGGGGGCACCCAGGGGGCGACGAACACGCACAGGGAGCGCCGCATCGTGCGCTATTCACTATTCTTTATTTTTGATTTTGTACGATTGACGGTGTGTCAACAAGATGCAAAAGAATGCGTGTTTGCGTTCTCTTTGACGAAGTGCGCAGCAATTTCGAAGTCGCACACACGCACGTTCTCTCTCGCTATTGGTGAGCTTGCGAAAGGGTGTGTGTGTGTGTGGGTGTCAAAAGAGGTAGCGACAGCGAGGAAGGGAAACGGGAAGAGTACGGAAAAGGAAGAGTTAAGAGACCATTTGAGTAGTTACAGAATAAAAAAAAAAGGTCGTCGCACGTTGGTGCTTTTTTTGGTCAATTACTGAAGACAAAAAACACATCACCGAGTAAAGGCAAGTATGAGTGCGGACGACGTGCCTCGCAAACGTAGAGGACAAAGCAACTCACACATTCACCACGAAAACACGTACTTTGTTGCTTTTTTTCTCCTTTTTTTATTAATAGGAACTAACTCGTGAGTATTAGTTAGAAAATTAGCATCGGTGTATAAAAACAACTGACAACAGGAAACAACGAGATATAAAAGGGGTAAAAGTAAAGGCTTGTGAATATGACAGTGTAAGAAAGACTAACAGAAGAAAAGAAGGTTTGGAAAAACAAGATGATACGAGAAGGCACCAAAACATAGAAAGAGACCTACACGTGGTAGATGAGCAGCACTAAATAAAATAGAAAAAAAAGGTACTGAGCTATAGTTATAGTGAGTGTATGT
>JASAOP010002350.1:0-15851 GCA_030849055.1 Crithidia thermophila | reverse complement strand
ACGTGGCGGAGGCGCGTCGTGGACCCCACGGTCATCATTTCTCTCGTGAGCAAAACCGTTCTGTTGACAAGTTTTTCAAACGCGTGTGGGGGAATTACAACGTGTAAGCCGCAAAAAAGAAGACGGGTGTGTTTGTGAAGAGTAAGAAGGCGGAGAGAAGAGAAAAAAAGAAGGGAAACAAAGGAGTTATTTAATTGCCGGTGCGAATGGTGAAAGAAGGAAAAGGGATTAGAAAGAACAGCATTGTCATCAGTGGGCTTGAAGGGGATTAAAGAACGTGATCTTGTCCAACAGAAAGGCAACCACATCCTACAATCATTTGTGATCTTTGGGGATAATAACGTGAAATAGCTCATAGGATACTCACCATACGAGAAAGGCAAAAAACCAAACAAAGCGTATAAAAAGTAACATCGATAGTCCAAGTCTAAAGGGCAAAAATGGTGCGTGTGGTGTCGAAATCAACAAGTTGCTCATTTTTATAGCTTTTAAACAAAAAAATTGCCAAACAAAAAAGGCGATGAAGTCTTTCAATAACTTAGGATAGGCAGCAAGGATCAAAAAATAGTGTTTAGAGCTGCTCCTCCAACGTCTTCACCAGGAGCGCGTCGTGATGCAGCCGCGACTGCTTGTTCTGGCGCAGACCGTGGCGCTCGCCGGGGTACACCAGCATGCTGTACGGCTTCGCGTGCTCAATGAGAGCCTTCACGACGTGGCAGCTGTTGCCAAAGTGCACGTTCTCGTCCAGCAGCCCGTGCGCGATGTAGAGGCGGTTGCACTCCTCGGGGAAGCCCGCGGCGTAGTGGCCGATCGTGGATGTCATGTAGGCCTCGTTCACGACACGCTTGCCGTTCTCGCCGTCCTCGTAGAGGGTGCCCATGTAGCGCTCCGTGTAGCCGGTGTCGTAGAGCTTCCAGTCCCCGACTGGGGCACCAGCAAAGCCCATCTTAAAGACATCGGCCGCCTGGCACATTGCCAGCAGCGTCGCGTAGCCGCCGTAGGACCAGCCAAAGATGGCCACGCGTTCCGCGTCCACCCGGAAGCTCGCCGGCAGCCCTGTCTCGGTGGCGGGCGTGCTGCAGAGGTACTTCGTCACATCGACGTAGTCGTGGGTCTCGAAGCTGCCCATGTTCTTCTTGCAGATGCTCATGTCACGCAGTCCGTTGGCGTTGCTCATTTGGTTGTCCACCACCGCGACGGAGATGCCGTGCTGAAGCAGGGCTTGCACCGGCGCCTTGCACGCGCTGTCGTAGTCGTCCGCGTACACGAGCTGGACGTGGGGCCCGCCGTACACGAACAGCGCCAGCGGCCCCGGCGCATCGGTCGGCGCCGTGGGGGAGACGAAGACGGCCGCGCTGAGCGGGACGCCGCGGCGGTTCGTGACGGTGACGACGTGCGGCGTGACGACGGGCAGGCCCGACAGCTTCGGTGCCGCCTCCTGCCCCACAGAAAGCTCCACGCGCTGCTCCGGCGCGGACACCTTGGCGGCGTAGAGCTTCGCGGGCGTGGTCGGGGTGCTGGAGACGTAGTAGAGGTGGTCGCCCTTGACGGCGTAGGTGTAGACGTGCTCGTTGAGCGGGGTGAGGCGGGTCAGCTTCTCGGCCGTGTGCGGGGCGTTATCGAGGGCGAGGGGGATCGAGTAGAGCACCTGCTTGAGGCGGTGGTCGGCGTTGGCCAGGAAGTACACGCGGCCGTGGTCGATGAGCTGCAGCCCCGCCCGCACGTTCCACGCACCAGCCGTCAGCGGCTTCCACGCGTCCGCCCCTCCGCCGGCGGCGTGCGAGGGCCTGGCGTAGAGGTGGTAGTGCGCCGTCTCCGTCTCCGCGGCGTGCCGGCAGAGCACATCNCACGCTCAGCTCTGGCACGGCGGCATTGCCGATGAGGTCGGCGGTGGTCTTGCTGTCCGTCTCGCTGTACAGGGCACGGAGGTCCTCCTCCTTCGCGATGACCGGAAGGGAGGCGATGGGGCAACTAAAGACCGCGTAGTGCTCCTGCGCACGGCTGATGACGGAGATGTAGAGGGTCTCCGCGTCCTTGAAGCCGAAGCGCAGAATGTACTCCGTCCACGGAGCCGCCTTCTGCAGCGCGGCCTCGGGAAGCAGACGCATCTGCTGCGTGGCGGCGTCGTACACGACCAGCGTCGTCCGCGCGTTCGGGTCACCGACGCGGGAGTACGGCATCTCCTCCACATCCGTCTCGTAGGACGGCTTTGCCGGCTCCTCCGCCGGCACCTCCGGCGAGCCGAGGCTCTTCAGCAGCGACACCGACCGCATGTGCGTCGACTCGATGTAGGAGAAGACGACGTAACGGTCCGTCGCGTAGTGGCCGGTATAGCGGGCAAACTCCTCCTGGATGATGTAGTCCGCCACACCGCACTGATGCAGGTCGTCGCCGATGTGGGTGATCTGCTGCACGGCGATGGCCAGCGGGGCGTCGGCGTCGGCGGGGTTTTCCGTGATGACGGCCTTGTACACGTTGTTGTTGTTCACAAACGTCACCACGGTGTTGTCGCTCGGGTGGCTGGGGTCGAAGGACTTGACGGGCTCGACGAAGAGGTTTGGCTTGCCGCCCATGCTCTGGAAGTGCGCCTTGTCGTCCGCCGAGAGGTGGTCGAAGATCTTCAGCGGCGCCTTGCCCGCCCGCGGGCCGTTTTGGTAGTAGACGTAGAAGTCCATGCCGCTGGTGTAAAACACCGCCCCGTCGCTCTCGCGGACGCGGAAGTTGGAGATGCCGGTGGTGCGGCTACGCAGGCGCTCCCGCAGCATCTCTTCCTCCTTGGTCAGCTTCTTCTCCTCCCCGCCGTCGGCCTGTGGTGCCTCTGACGCGATCACGCGCACCACCTGCGCCGCGGCGTCGCCGTTCACCGGGGCAGAGAAGAGCTCCTGCTGTTTGCCTTGCGTCCAGTACACGCGATCGCCGACGACGTTAAGGCGCTGCGGCTTGCCAGCGGCGGCGTTGAAGTCGTCCATGTAGGTGGACAGCTCCGCCATGTAACTCTTTAACGGCTTCGCAGGCATTGTTGTTGTTGTCGTTGCGTCTGTGCAGTTTTTTTTTTCTGTAATAGATAAAAAAAAAAAGATGACGAATAATCAAGTTAGTTACGTTGAACGACTTATCCACACAAACGAAACAAAAACCAAACAAAAATTATTGCGATCGGGATGGCCTACGTGGCTTGTCCGATGCTGCACGATAACAGTGAGGGTGAAAAATAATAGAAACCAAAAAAACTGAAAGGCTAGTGAAATCTTTGGGAGAGGGAAAAGACGAGGCTGATCACTAAAGATCTGACGAGCGGCCTTTTCTTGCTGCTTTTTCTTCCTTTTACGATCGACCTGAGAAAGGCGCAGATACAGAAAGTAGAAAACAAAAAATGGAGGAATGTCCAGGCAGACGTTGAGCTAATAAATTCTACGGCGGATGCGATACAAGGCAAGTAAGAGAGAAGAAAAAGGAGTATAAGTGCAAGGAAATAACGTCTCAGAAGAAAGAAAAACAAAAGGAGGAAATCACGATGCGAAAGAACGAAGCATTCAAAGTGATGTCGTTTCAGTGCGGTGCTTAGGTTTTCAGTCAGATTTGTAGAGATTGCTCCTTGCAATGCGTTTGACTGATCGTGGACCCGACTTTAGAGGCGCAAACGGTACAACGTCTCACTGTCGCATATCAAAACCGAAAGACACAAAGACACTGTAATCAACCTGCAATTAACCTTTTTCCTTTTTCGCTTCAATAATTACCTTTTGTTTTTATGAGAGATACATGTACTCTTCCCCGCCTTCGCTGCGCTGCAAAAATTCCTTTTCGATGAGGTGCGCCACACAGCGCTTAAACTGCCCTGGCGTCACCACGAACTGGTCCTCCAGCGCAACCGACACCCGCTCCAGCAGCTCGCGGTGCGTCAGCACACGCTCCGACTTCATAATGCGCACAATGCACACCTTCACCTTGTGCGTGCGCTCCACCGAGTACGCAGGGGAGGTGTGGTGCTCGCCGGAGGTGGCCGCCTCGGCTCTGCTTCCCCCGTGAGCTTCAGCAGGGCCGGAGACGGCCGCCGCCGTGCTGCGCGCATGTGTGTCGTCACGTGGCGGTGGCGCACCCGCAGTGGCTGCAGCGGCCTTTGTGGGAAAGGCAGGACCCACCCCGGCCGGACTGGCGGGTGACATGGGGTCGCGCTGGCTCGCCCGTTCCGTGTCCTCGCCGCCATCTGACTCCGCTGCGGTCAAGGTGCGCGTGACCCACTGCTGCTGCGCAGCCGCGCGGACGTCGACGATCACCTTGCGCTGCTGCACCTTCTGCACGTCATCGAGAAGTTGGTAGATGTACTGCCGCGTGCCGGGCGGGACACTGCGCGTGACGACGCCGGCCTTCACGAGTTCGTGCAGGAGGTGCGCCAGCAGCGGCTTCGGGGTCTGCACGGGGAGTGCCTTATGCAGCCGGTCGAACGTGTACGGAGTGTCCGCGGCCCGGTCCATGAGCTGACACACGAGCAGCGTTAACGGAGGGCCGGAGATCTGCACCGCCTGCGACGCCGCCGCCCGCGCCGCTGCCGGGGCGTTCCGGGAGAAGAGGAGGAAGACGAGCTGACCGTCGCCGAGCGGCCACCGCAGCTGCCGCCGCTCCAGCTCGCCATCGGGCGGGACCGTCGTTGACGCCGCGTCGTCCTGCGTGTGACTCTGCCCGCCGTCGGAGAGGTCGTAGAACTCGCCTGTGGCCCCCGTCCCGCCTCCGCCGCCGCCGATGGAGGACATGTTGCTGCCGCGGTACGACGAGGTCGACGGCGCGTAAGAGCCGCGGTGCCGCTGCAGGGTGCTCAGCGTCAGCAGGCCTCCGTAGGCCTCGCTGTAGTCCTCCGACTCGTTGTCCGACTCGTTGTTGCCGAAAGCGCCGGCGTGGTGCCCCGTGCGGCGCACCGCGCTGCCGAGCACGGAGGAGAAGCCTTGGATCACCGCGGCGGCGGCACCGTTGCGCCGTGTGCTGCCGGTCGTCGTCGAGGCGGAGCTGCGCGGGTCCTGCCGGTGGTGCCGCGGGCTCACGTTGCGGTTGCCGCCGCTGAGGTGCTGCGACGGGGAGTGGTGGGATGCGCGGCTGTTCGACGATGCACCGAAGCCGCCATCGCTGACGCTGGAGCGCGAGTGCCGGTGCCGCCCACCGCCCCCTTTGGCGCCGTCGTCCGCGTACGGCAGCAGCGCGGCCGCTTCGACGTCGCCGGGAATGCGGCCGTAGCCGTAGAAGGGCTCCGTGTGGCCGTCGTAGCGCCACTCGACGCGCAGGACGGCGTCGACGACGGCCTCGTCCATGAGCTGGTAGCGCTCCCACAGCCGCTGCAGCCGCCGTGAGGAGAGGAGGACGGCCGTGTGCGGCTGCCACCACGCCTGGCACAGCACGCGCATGCGGTGGATGAGCCCGAAGAGGCCGTGGCGCAGCGGACCGGCCGCCGCGAGCGTCTGCGCGTCGCGCGTCGCCATCAGCTGCGACCCCTCCGCCGTCATGTCAGTGCGCATCGCGCCCTCGAACACCGCCCCCGCCGCACCGCGCTCGCCGTAGCCGCCGTAGCCCTCGTCCACGCCGGTGACGGCGCCGCTGGGGCTGAGGAGGGGGTCCGCCATGGCCAGCCGCAGGTCCCGCAGCAGCGTCAGGCACGGCGCCGCCACCGCAGAGCCGAGGCGGTAAGCCATGCGCGCCACCACCTGCGACTCCACCGTGATGTCGCCGATAGCGCGGCACATCATCACCTGCGGAGCGATGTAGCCCTTCAGCAGCGCCACAAAGACGTCCTTCGAGTTCAGCAGCGATGCCATGTTGAGGATCGTGTCGACGGCCTCGAGCGCCACCGCCGGCGGCTGCCGGGCCAGCCCTTCCTGCACCAGCGCGTAGAACGCCTGCGCCAGCGTCAACACCGCCCGCTTGTCCTGCGTGGCGAGAAAGCCCTGAAAGCCTTTACGAACGGCCGCGATGGTCAGCACGGCGGGCGAGGTCGGCGCGGACAGTGTGGTGGAGACAACACTTTCGAACTCCCCGTTGTCTTGCTCCAAGATGGCGGCCCCTTGCTCCTGCCCCGTCGCCGTGAGCCCTGTCTCCATGACAGGCTTCGCGGCGTGGCCGTGGGACGGGTCCGCGACACCACTGCCCTGCAGCGCCGCGTACGTCATGTCCAGCAGAAATATCATGCGCGCCAGGACGGGCTGCGGCAGCGGTCGCACCTCCCCTTCACCGGGTGGCCGAGACGCCACCGACTCCTTCGGCTTTTTCTTCGTCTTCCGCACCGACCCAGTCGCCGAGGCGGCGGACGGCTCGGGCTTTTCACTGGTGTTCGGCTGCTGTTGTTGCTTCGGCTGCTTGTTGGTATCCGCGACAGCCGCATTTCCTTCCGCCTCACACTCGCTGAGGAAGGTGGCCAGGTAGTTGTGCACGTCGCTGCTGAAGCGGGTGAAGAGCTCCTGCTGCACCGCGGCGGCGGCCTTGTCCTGCGCCACGAAGCGGCTGCGACGAGGCACCAAGTACAGCAGACTCGGAAAGCCTTCGTCCGGCAGCGTTGCCACCTGATGCAGCTGCGCGGCACGCGAGAAGCGCTGCGTGGTGCCCTGCGGAGCAAAGAGCCCGCCTGGCCCTTGCGCGGCGGCGGCTGCGGCGGCGCGGCGACGACGCTGACGAGCAGCCGCCACTGCCGCGTCCACGCTGTTGGCCGCCACCAGCCCCGCGTAACCCGGCGCGTTCGAATCCTCGACGTCAGCTTCGTTTAAGAGATCGCCCTGGCGAGCGGCGGCCGCATCTCCCTGCCCATTGACGCGGCTGCCGCTGTAATTCCCAGCACCAGCATTGTTGTTGTTGTTGTTGTTTTGCGATGACGATATGTCACCCACCGAGTAGGTCTCTGCCGAGTACAGGCTCTCCTCAAGGCCACCACCGCCGTCACTTCCCAACGCATGCCCCACTCCTTCCTCCATAAAGGATCTGCGCTGGTCGCTGCCGTTGCCGGGGACGTTGTGCGGCTGCAGTTGCTCCTGCTGCCGGGGAGGTGCCGGTCCAGCCGAGTTGCGTCGTCGCTGCTGTTGCTGCTGGAGGACGCGTTTCAGGTCCAGACCACGCCCCCGCACGCGGGAGAAGTCGTGCGCGCCAGCAGCACCACTGCCAACACCAACTCCATGACCGCCGGCACGACCGGTGGTGGGCGAGGGCGGGGGCCACATGCCGCTCGGAGCGCGCGAGACGGCGTCGGCGAGGTCGCCCGACACGACGGAGTGGTCGCGGCCTTCGGTGGCGCTGCGCGTCTCCGCCTCCTTGACGTACTTGCCGCTGCGCACAGGAGACTGCGCGTTTGGGGAGAGGCCAGCGGCGTCATCGTCGTCGTCGTCGGGGAAGTGGGACAGAAATGTCGCCGCACCGGTGCCACGTTGTGCCGCCTGCACCTCACCCTCGTCCACGTCGTCGCCCTCCTCCTCCTCCGCCAGTGCGTGGTCCACGGCGATGGGCTTGGTGCGGTGCAAACCTCCGTTCACCTTGCGCTGTTCTTCCCGCTTCTGCTTCGCCGCCTGCAGCGCCTCCAGACGGCGTTGGGTGTCGTCGCACATGGCGAGCCACAGCGGCACCCCCCAGGTCCGCGTAAAGGCGGCCACCGCCGCGTTGGTCGGCGTGAAGTACTGCGCTGCGTTGAAGGTCCCACCGGTGGAGGGGGAGGGGGAGGGGGAGGAGACGCCGGGGCTCTCTTCGCTGTCTTCCGTGGTGGTGGTGGTGGGAAGCGTGAGGCCGCAGAAGCCGCACAGGAAGGCGTTGAGGTTCTCCAGCATGCGGGTCCGTCCCCACGGCGTCAGCGCCTCCAGGAAGTGCGTCGTGCCGGCGTTGAGGAAGAGCAGCTTGGTGCGCAGACGCACGTAGGACTGCAGCGTCTCCCGCAGCACGCGGTTGGCGTCGGCGAGGGTGTGCACCGTCAGCGCCGGGCCCTGCTCGGCAGCATCGCTGGACGAGTTGCGGGTGTGGTGATTGTTGCTGCTCGTTCTGTTGGATGCGGCACCGCCGTCCGCCGAGCTGTCCGCGGGTGGCTCCTCGAAGAAGAGGGAGGCGAGCTGCGCGCCGTACACGGCCACGACGTGCTTGCCCACCTCGACCAGCCAGTGCTGCAGCGCGTACACCCGGCAATCCTCGGCCATCAGAAGAAGCTTGAAGACGTTCCGAATCACGTACTCCTCCTTCTGCGCCCGCCCAAGAGGCTGCAGCTGCTGTTCAAGTTGTTGTTGTTGTTGTCGTGGTGGTGATGACGGGTGTTGCTGGCGTTGTGGGAGGGACTCGTCCACCGGCGTGAGGGAGACGTTGGGCGGCAAGACGGAGAACTTCGTGAAGGTCAGCAGTGGCGAGGGCGGGGCTGACCAGACGACCTTGTCGTCGTCCCCGTCTTCCTCCTCTTCTTCCGGTGCGCAGCCGTCCAGGAAGGCACTTGCCAAGGTCTCCGGCTCCGTCAACGTCGTGCTCTTCGCCGGCGGCTCCTGCGCACCGCTCTCGGCCTCTTGGCCGCCCTGTTTCCCGTCCGCCGCACTGGCTTGCAACTTCTGCGCCTGCAGCACCTTCTCCCGCAGCCGGGCACGGTGGGCGGGCGGCATGAGCAGAAAGATGACGGCCTCCCCGGTTGCGGCGGTGATGACGTCGATGTTGGCCGTCTCGACATTGCGCATGATCAAGGCCAACAGGCGCGCCGTTGTCGGCAGCGGCGTGGGGGGTTTCTTCTCCCGTTGGGTAGTGGTGGGCGTCGGTGCGGGTCCTGGCGGCGTGGCGGCCGACGAGAGCAGCGCGGCGGCGGCGGTGAGGTCGGAGTTCACACCGTAGTGCGGGGCCCGTCGACGCAGCAGCAGCGCGGGATTTGGGTAGGAGGATGGCCGCTCGGTGGTGTCCGCGCCGTCGGTGGGTGGCATGGGGTGGCGTCGCTGGCGCCGGTGCTGCTGTTGCTGCTGCTGCTCCTCCAAGTCCTCGAGGTGGGCGTCGTAGCGAAGCAGAAAGAGGGAAAGGATGGCCTTGAAGCGGTGGTAGTGCTGGGCAAAGAGCACCCACAAGTAGGCGTCGTCGAGGTGAGAGATCGACATGCGTGTTCGCGAGCATGACGGGGCAGTGGCAGCTGCTGCGTTGTTGCCGCCGCTATTAACCGCCTTCGCTCCGCACGCATTCTCAAGAAGAGACGGGTTTGAGGTGGGGGTGCACCACACGTCTAGGATTCGCCGCACCGCATCTTTCCACACGCGTGGCAGGTTCGGCGCTTGATGGGCAGCATCGCTCGCGAACACCTTATCCGCCGAGGAGCCTCCCACCGCGGCGGCAAGCTTTTGCGGGTCCCACCAGGTCAGCGGAGGCAGCAACGAGCACGAAAACGTGGTGCGGGACGATGACGACGACGACTTTGCTGCCCCGCCACGGCTGTCCTCCGAGCCGCTCGGCGCCGCAGAGTCGTCCGCGAAGAGTAGGCGCTGCACGTTGGCGGGCAGCTTAATGCGACCACCAGAGGCCACAGCGAGTTGGTTCGCCCACGCGACAATGGTGACCCACAGCAGGTGCTGGAGGATGTAGAAGGAGTTGTACCGCGCATCCTCGGCGATGTAGCGCACGCGTGAGACGAGGCGGTACACCCGCGCGTACGCCGCCGTGCTGGACTCTGGGGAGGCCGGGTCTGAGGATGGCGACGGGCCGGCGGCTGTGGTTTCGGCGTCGGAATCGAAGAGGTGGCTGGGAAACGGGTAGCGGCGATGGGACTCGAGCGAGGCTTTGAAAAGATCGTGGTTGATCGCCTCCCACTCCTCTATTAGATCGCGCAGCGGAACAGACATTAGAAGCTACTCAACGCAAAAAAAAGTATTAGATAATAGCGACAAAACACCAACAGAGATCAAGAGAAATTGCAAAATAGGCAGTGATAATTGGATAAAAAAAAAACAGTGGGCAGCAGTATTGAAAATGAGATTGGTTGATAGTCACGAACAGAGTCAATCGTTGGAAATGGTTTTTCGATTTGAGAAAATGCAAAATAGAGTGTATTAAAAAGAAGTAGACAAGCACTTGCAGAGTGGGTGCATGTGCGCAATGGAAAACGCAGCACACCCACCGTCAGGAATATAAGACTGACGCAGGAAAATAAAGTAAGGGGGAACAGCTAAAGGATTTCTCCAGTTGTAAGGAGCAAGATTAGATGAGAACGCGTTCAATAAATGCTGCACGACGACGAGCGCACGGCAAAAAAAAAAAAAGAAACGCAACAGTGCAATTTTTTATTAAGAGCGTAGAGTTTCAATTTTTATAGATGGAAGCAGAAAGGGGTAAACGGAGTGCAAAAAAAGTTGTTCATTGGAAGATTCACCTTGGGGAGAAAAAAAAGCGACTTTATACTTTCTGTTGACATGTGTACTTCCTTGGTGAGCAATCGCCGTAGGAGAGAGAGATTTAAGGCGTAGCGCACATTTTTTTTCCATCTTTTTGAATTTAAAAAATAGTTTTTTTTTGTGGAACTTTGCTGACGACGGTCGGCAAACCGTTAAATCTTGCCTTCTGGCAACCACCAGTGCGAGCTCTCGAACTGCACACATTACGCATGAAGAGACAATCGAATCCAGAACAGAAAAAGAGAAAGAGAACACGGTGCCGCTCGTTGTGAAGAAGAAAACAAAAAACAGTCTATTTCGTCTGGTCCGACTCAATAATAATAATTAGTAATTATTAAAAAAAAAAAACAAACAGATGAGGTGAAGATGTAAATCAGGAAATAAAAATCGACCAAACTTTACCAGTCGTATACAACATTCGAAATGTCAAATATTTTTCTTAAGAAGGAAAAAAAGGGGCCAAGATCGGCAAAAAAAAAGAAGGAGAAAAGCGCTACAGCAAAAGAAAAGCCAAAAAATACACAGAGGAGGAAAACAGATGAGGTGAAGTTGACAACAGCACACAAAAGCCAGCAATCACGTTTTTTTTTTCAGATTTGTGACGTTTAAACCGTGAGGAGGAATTATGAAAAACAGCGTGCAAGAATGAGTAAGAAACGAAGATGTAAATCTCAAACAACTCTGCGTTCACGCGGAAAGAGAGAGAAAAAAGAAAAACTAGAAGAGAAGAAACAGGCTGGCGGCACAGTTGACGTAGTTGTGCTCGAACACACGCCACAAGAGAACAAAAAAAATCAAATAAGTAAGAAAAAAAATTACTGAATTTTTCGATCACGTCATCAAAACCTTTAAAAAAAAAAAGGAGGAACGTCTAGTTTGTTTCGTCGGCGCGTTGTCATTCACTATATACACTGCCTCTCGTCCTTGCTTACCACTGCGAGAGGAAAGACAAATCTCTCTATTTGCCAGACTGCGTTTTTTTTTTGATTTTGTTCATTGCTGTACTTTTTCACTTTTTGATCGGCGGTCAGACTTCAACGAGAGGACAAAGAAGTGAAAAGACGGAAAACAAAAAAAAAAAGTGGGAACAGCTTGCACATTAGTTTTCACCTCTCCGCCTCACCATCTCTCACCACATCCCTCACAGTCGTTGTGGAGCACTGCCCTCTCCGCATTTTACAGCGGGTGGGACTCCATCGCCTTGGCAATGAAGGAGCGGATGACGTCGCACGAGTTGTGAAAGCCAGCCTTCTCCTCCGCAGTCAGCTCCAGCTCCACGATGTCCTCCACACCGTTCGCGCCGACCACCACCGGCACGGAGGCAAACACGTCCTTCTCGCCGTACTCGCCGTCCAGCAGCACCGAGCACGGCAGCACGCGCATGTCGTTGTGGAAGACGGAGTGGATGATCGTCGCCGCCGCCGTGCCAATGCCGAACTCCGTCGAGCCCTTGCCGAGCAGCACGTGGTAGCCGCGGCGGTGCACCTCCTCCTGAAGTGCCGCGCGGTCGAAGCTCGGGTAGCGGGCCGGGTTCTCCTTCTGCAGCTGGTCCAGCGGCTTGTTGCCGATGCGCACGTGCGACCACGCCACGATGCAGCTGTCGCCGTGCTCGCCGAGCATCATCGCCGACTGCAGCGAGGCCGGCGCGACGGCACCTTTCAGCTCGCGGTGCAGCAGCGCCTGCAGACGCGCCGAGTCGAGGCAGGTGCCGGTGCAAATGACGCGCTTCGCCGGCAGGTTCAGCGCCTTCTGCATGTACGCGGCGACGACGTCTGCCGGGTTCGAGATGCACACGAGGACGCCGGTGAAGCTCGGCATGACGTGCTCCTTCAGCTTGCCAACGATGTCGGCCACCACCGCCATGGTGCGCGGCAGCGTCGCCAGGCGGGTCTCGTTGCCCTCCGGCAGAGGGCCGGCGGAGAGGACGATAGCGTCGCAGCCGGCGAGGTCGGCCACCCCGCAGGCGACGACGTGGACGCGGTGCGGCATGTAGGTGACGGCGTCCTGGATGTCGAGGGCCTGCGAGTGCGCGATGCCGGCGTTGCAGTCCGCGAAGTAGATCTCATCCGCGATGCCCTGAATGGCGAGGGCGTAGCCGACGTGCGAGCCGACGTGGCCGTTGCCGATGATGCCCACACGGCGAGGCTTGACGACCTGGGACATGACGGAAATGGGAAAGGGTGAGAGAAAGAGAGGGAGGGTTTGAATTTGTGAGTGTGTGAGTAAGGAAGCGGCAGACAAGCTCGAAAAAGAAAAAGAAAACGATAGAAAAATACTCGAAGAGGGGAGTGCGAAGGAAAAAGAGCTTTGTGTGCGTGTGTGGAAAAGAAATATGAGTTGTGAATTAGAGAGGCACGTCGTCAAGGAAGGAGTTTAAAGATGAGAAGAATTGTTGTTTCATGGAGCGATACGACGTTGTAGCGAAGCACAAAAGGAAGCTAGCGAAAAGTGGGGTTTCAGGCACTCCATCGTCTTGCTAGCGACCTCTCACTATTTTAGTAAATTGAAGTAAAGTCGCGGTTTTATTCAAAGTAAAGAAGTTAAACCAATACCTATGTTGCTACCCCATTGCGTGCATCGCGACAAGAAGCATTTATCTGAGTTGAGTACTTTCAGCAAAATTGCTCCGTCTCTTCTGACGTTTTTTTGTTTCTGCTTTCAATGAGCTACTAATGAGTCTAGATTACATCAAAAAAAAAAATAATAATTCAAATTGGGATGAACATCATCAACAAACGAACACAGCGTTTCTTTTTTCAGCGAAAAACAGAACACTTACATATTCATTCCCGTTGCCGCACTCGACTTCACTGGCCCGCTCGCCTTGGCAAAGTACTTGCCACACAGGCCGTGGTACTGGTTGCCGTACTGCTTTCCCTGCAGCGTGTTCACCTTCCACTGATGAATCTTGCGGCACTCCTCCGTCACTCCGACACCGTAGGCGGCACTCGACTTCTTATACATCGGGTTCGCCGTCTGCCGCGTGGCGACCCAGCGCGTCTGTCGCGCCGTTGCAGTCGCGTGCGTGCACAGAAACTGCCGCAGCCCCGCCGGCAGCAGCTCCAAGTCCACGCGGGTCGAGACGATGCCCTCAACGCCGCAGTACTGGCCCTCCGCGTACTCCCAGCAGAAGTCGTACCAGCTCTGCATCGAGATCTGCGACTTGACGTACTCCACGGCCATCCCGGTGAGCTCCTCAGGGTAGGCGAAGTAGCCCTGCAGCTCATCCGGCAGGTCGCCGCGCGAGAAGGTCGGGCGAACAACGTCTTTAATGCCCCGCAGCACAAAAGGATCATGCGACGCCGCCGCCGCCGCTGCAGGGCCTCCGCTTGGTGAGGGGGAAGACGAGGAAGAAGGCGGAGACGACGAGACGGCGTTTCCTCGCTGCTGCGGTGGCGCCGGCGACTGCGGTCGTCGTTCCATCCACACCAGCGTCATGGGCGTCACCGCGTAGAGCCCTGTGGGGGTCTGCGACACTGGAAAAACAGGCCGCACACCGGTCGGCAGCAGCACCTCGCCGAGCCGCCACAGACCCATGATGGTGCGCTCCGTGAAGGCGGCGACGTCACCGACGTGCTCGTCAAAGGCCTCGTCGACGATCTTTTCGTGGTAGGTGAGAAATTCGTCGAAGGTGATGCAGCCGTTGTGGTCGGCGGCGCACTGGCCGAAGTGGTGGTCCAGCGTGTCGCGGGCGGCGGATGGGGCCATCGTGCCGTCCTTCACGCGTGGGTGCTCGTGGGCGAAGTAGCGCTGCTTCACCTCGCTGAGTGGGATGAGGCCCGTGCCGTCGGGGTCCATCGACTGGAAGGCCACCGCCACCAGATGATACTCCGACTCACTTAACATTTTTTTAATTTTTTTCTCGGTTGTGCTTGCTGGAACTTTTGTTATTGAACCGAAACTTCGTTTCTCTCGAACAGATTGACTTCTTTAAAGGTTTTTTTTTTTTAAAGGGATGATGATTGTTGTAGAGAAAAAAGTAAAGAAAAGGACGAGATTGCAAATTGATGCGGGTCTTTTTCTGCAGTGTCTGCCGGTGCTAAAGCCGTATTGTTTTTTTTTTCCATTGGGAAGTACATTTAAAGCACTCGAGGATACTCCACGCGCACAGAAAAAGTAATAGAAGAAGCGACACGCTCATTCTCGCGCATCGCTGCGACTACTCGTAAAAGTAAAACACAGACGTAACCATGTTGACGTGATGGAGCTTTTGAGTAGTAGAAACTCACGCATATAATTTTTTTTCTCTTCTGACAACCGAAAGCCGTCGGAATTTCGGCACAAACATTTTTTCGCGGCACCTCTGTATTTTGCACGTTTTCCTTAGTTGAATGTGTTTCGTAAACTGATCTTTTTTTTTTTTTTCCCATCAGAGATACAACTTCGAGTTTAATTCAACCTTCCTTTTTCGAAATAAAAGAAAAGAGAAAAAAAGTCCTAACAATCAAGATGCTGTTGTGAGAGGCAGCACTGATGAAATATTGCGTCTTTGCCACGATCATACCCATTAAGACTGTACAGGGCACTGGAGAGAAAATAAGAATGACAAAGAAAAGAAAAAATGTTTTGAGCTCGTATGTATTTAAAAGATAAGAAGCTAAACAGAAAAAAAAAACCAAAAACAAAGAGACAATAACAAGTAATTGAGTTTACAAACTGGGGAAAAACAACCCGCCAAACCATTTTTTTTTTTGCGATTCCACACGGTAATATGCCGACCAGCTTGACGAAAACAGAAAAAGAATAGGCAAGCAAACGAAAGTAAGGAGCTGAACTTTGTTTTCATCGCCAGCTGGGACGGCTTAACAGCTGCAAAAGTCAAAAATGAAAAGAAAAGGGAAAGCTGTATCCTTACGAGTGCCTTGCTCAGCTTCCACATTACACTCTAACGTCAATGAAACTGAATTCCCACAAAAAAAAAAAGACCAACAACAACAACAACAATTTCTACAAAGAACAACAAGAAAAAGCGGCGCTGCTCCTTCAACGACAATTTCTATTCCGCTGCGAGTTTGGCGATACATCTGCTCCAGGACGATGCACTGGCGAGGAGCCAAAGTATGTTTGTATGAGTGTATCTGTGTGAAAGACGTGTATAAAATTATACAACCGCTTTGACTCTTTCATCACCAAGCGCACCGCCTTCGAACTTTTCGTCCCTCCCCCCACAGGTACAACTAGGAAACTAACACCTTTGACAAGAGGTCAAATACAATTGATTTTTGTTTTCAAAAACGGATTCTTCGAGGTTTTTTTTTGTCGTCACAACAGCAAAAAAAAAAAAACCTTTCGAACACAATTCAGAATCACCGTTAATTACACTTATTAAACAAGAACAATTTAAAGTTCAAGGAAAAATAGAAGAGAAAAGCACTACATTGAAAAGAAGGGAAAAGACCTCTTTGGGAGAGACAGAGAGTGAGTGTTTTGCGAGAAACAACACAAACGAGGTCGCTTTCAGTCTCCGTCCTTTCAGCGGCTCTTAGTCCTTCTTGA
>JASAOP010002349.1:0-15840 GCA_030849055.1 Crithidia thermophila | reverse complement strand
GCAACATCCCCGTCTTTGGGCAGGCCATCGAGGGGTACGGGCCGATGTTCGTGTTCGCGCTGAACACGGCCTACTTCCTGTGCAAGGGCATCGCCGACAACATCATCGCCTTCTCGCGGCAGCCGATGATGGTGAAGCGGTTTGGCGTGAGCGGCGCGCGCTACCAGCGGCTGGCGTCCCTGTACAGCATGGGGTGGGCCATCAAGGCGTTCATTGCGATGATGACGGACACCTTCGCCTTCCTCGGCTACACGAAGCGGTGGTACATGTTCGTCTCGTGCATTGCCGGCGCCGCCTTTGCGCTGGGCTACGGGCTGCTGCCGGCCAAGGAGTCGTCGGCGAACATTGCTGCCGGCTTCATCTTCCTGACGTGCCTGGGCAAGTCGAACATGGACATTCTGTCGGAGGGCCACTACAGCCGGCTGATCCGGCGCAACCCGGTGCCCGGGCCGTCGCTGGTGAGCTGCATCTGGGTGTGCATCCTGATCGGCACGCTGATCGCGTCCGTCATCCAGGGGCCGCTGTCGGACAACAACAAGATGCAGGTGGGCGTGTTCATCTCGGCCGCGCTGCAGTTCATCACCTGCTTCTTCTTTGCGTTCAACACGTACGACGAGAAGCCGAACCGGGTGGAGCGGCTGCAGGACATGCGCGATATGCGCGCGGCGCTGGCGAAGGCGAAGGCGGAGGCGGACGGCGGCCACGTGGGGGACGGCTCGACGTCGGACGTTGACGAGGTGCTGATCGACGACGCGGTGAAGAAGGACCTGCACCCGGAGGGGGACGCGGCCGTGTACGACGCGGCGCAGCGCGGCGACCAGAGCCTGATGGGGCTGCCGGAGGACGGGTGCGCGGCGGACGGCAAGAAGGCGCCGGTGGTGGTGCTGGAGGCGCTCGACGACGACGACATGGAGGACCTCGGCATCGACTCCTGCCTGTGCGGCGCGTTCGAGATCAACCGCGAGGTGGTGATGCGCAACTGGAAGGTGGTGGTGTACTGCGTGATCATGACGTGCAGCGTGGTGACGATGGTGTGCGTGACGATTCTCGGCACGACGTACGACCTGATGTACGCGTGCATCGTGCTGACGGTGGTGTGCATCGTGTGCGCCTTCCTGACGCTGCCGCGCGTGATCGCGAAGGCGAACGTGTTCACGTACGCGTACTTCACGCTGTACANAGCTTCTACATGGCAGACAGCGAATGCGTGCCTGGCGGTCCGGCATTCTCCTACACCTTCTTCAACACGATCGGCGCCGTGATCGGTAACGTCGGTGGTCTTCTGGGTGTGTCGTGCTTTAACTACATCTTCTCCAAGCACAGCTACCGTCTGACGGTGAATATCACCACCGTTATCCAGATTATTGCCTCTATTTTCGACATCATCATGGTGAAGCGGTGGAACATCCACATCGGCATCCCCGATCACGCGATGTACATCTGCGGCGATGCTGTTGTGTATAATGTGTGCTACTATCTGGCCTGGATTTTTTCATTCTGTCTGGCACCTGCTGTGCGTGTAATTGAGAGGATGAAATCCGAGTGTTTAGTTTTTGGTGTGTGTCTGATGGGAAAGCGTACGGCGAGAAAGTATTGCTGTTATAAATTGTTGGTATGGTGGAATTGTTTCATGCATCGTTGATGCATGTCTTGATGTGGAAATAAAACTGCTGCTTAATAAGCGTCGTCGCTTGGTCCTTTTTTTTTTCATCGAAGTTGCTGTTATTTCCATTGCTGCTGGTTGAATTTAGTGTGTCAGCTCACTATGTGGTTCTTGCTTGTTGCGTAGTAGTTTGTGTGTCGCCGAAGGTTTGCCGTACGTGTTGAATACATAGCTTTTGTTTCTTCTCATCTGCTTGCGTGTGTACGTGTGTGTTTGTGTTGATTGAAAATCATGTAAATTGTTTTGTGCCCTCTTCTGCTGTTGAAAACGTACGCCTTTGTGTGTGTGTGGATCATCTCCATTTTCTTGGAAGGGAATATTGGGATTTGCGAACGTTGCGCGAAATAGATTTGAGAATCGTTTACTTGCATTATCTCCTCTGGATTTAAATGGGTCTATGCAATTGAACTGTGTGCTGTGTCTGTCAAAAGTCTTTTGGGGATGCTTGAATGACTTTTGTTACTTTGCTTTTGCCATGAAAATTTGAGTAATGATGAATAAAACCGGCTTGGTAACCATGTTTGCTGTATCTCGATAGCATACTTTGAAAGTGCGTCTTTTTTTTTTTTTTTGAGAAACATGTGGTAGGATGGTAATGAAGCGATAATGAATGCCAGTGTATACATTAATAATGGTTACACTCGTAATCCCTTTAGCTTTGAAAAGTAATGAAACCACACTTTACCACAGATTTTTCTCTCCCTAAGTGCGGATAGATGTTGTTGCGTTGAATAGTTGGAGGACTTGTGGCGGTTAACTTTGTGGGTTCCCGATGACGCATTTACAAACCAACTACCAAAAAAAAAATATATATATATTTACAGTTTTTCAAGATGAGCTTTTGCCATGTTCGATTGGAGAGTGTATTTCAATTCACTGTTCAGAATTAATTGATGTGCTCGTATTTTGCCAAAAAAAAAGGCATACATGGTTAATAAACCAGGTTCGAAGTCGAACGTAATGATTCTTTTTTTGATCTTACACATATTCAGACTTTCACTTCCCCCTTTCCTCATCTCCCTTCTATGCTTCATCTTTTTTTTTTTTTTTTTTAAACACTCTACTGAAAAACCTTCGCATTTAGAGTTTTAGCTCTCTGTTACAGTCCTTTAACTATTCCTTTTAGCTCACTTTTTTTTCACAAATATACACACGTCTCGTTTTTTTTTGTTTTAAATTTTTCCATTACAAGTGCTTTTGCGCTCAGCAAAGACTACAGCATTGTTTTTCTTCAGTCTCCTTTTTCTATTTTACTTTATCTGTCAAACTTTTAACTTGTTATTTCTGTCTCAAAGTACTTATTGTGTGTGTGTGTGTGTGCATGTGTGTTAGTGTGTTTTTCTCTTCTTCGACGAAAACGCCTTCATCAAAACCTCTTTTCTGTTGTTGTTTGTTTCTCACCTTTTTTACTTTCTTCTTTTTTTTTTTCTTTCACCGTTTTTTTCCTCTATCCGAAGATCGAAAGTTTTTTTCTTTTTTTCCAGTCAGTTTTCCTTTGATCCCAATTTTCAATTACTACCTTTCATCAAAGCAGTATCTGCGAAGTTCGTTACTACAACCTCCTGTGGTGAGATTAATTTTCCTTTTGTTTGGCCTGAATCTGGGGCATCCCCACACACTGATTTTTTTCCTTGCATTAAACACATTAACCCCATGGACCAGCACATCGAAACAGAGGCGAATTTGCCGCTCGGAAAATCCAGCAGCGCGCCTGTTGCAGAGAATCGTGTTTACCAACAAATGGTTTGCGAAGAACAGTCTGCGGCGTTGGGAAGTGGGCCGTTGATGCCGTCAGGAGTGCACGCTGTCGAACACGGTGCGAAGAGAACGCGGTCGATAAGCGGCTATTCAGAGGATACCACTCTAACCGGCGGCGAAGGTGAGTTGAACGTCGATGAAGAAATTACAGTTGAAACTAGTGCAGTTTCTTGTGTCAAGAAGAAAAAGCCGCGCCACCAACGCAGGAGCACGCAAAAGGCAAAGCGGCGCGCCGCCGCCGAGCTTGCAGTCGATGAAAACGTGAAAGAAGCTGTTATGACCGACGACGGGCCCGAAGAATCCTCAGAAAACGGAGGCAACGCTCCAGTTGATGTCGACGAGTTGGTGTTGAGAGATGAGGAGGCAGCTCTTGATGCACACTGGGGAGGTGTCAAAGGGAAAAAAGCCGGCGGTCAGCGCGGGCAAAAGAAGTGTCTGCCAACGGGCGATTTGAAAACCGCGGCGCTGGAGAATGAGGAGGACATCAAAAGCACCCGCGATCAGGAGGGCACAACAGACTCTCTCGCTATCAGGGACCTGGGTGATGAGGAGGTAGCAGCCGGCGACGAGAAAGCAGCGGTTGGCGGTCAGGCGCTGGATGCGAACGAAGCCCCTGCAACGGCGGTAAAAGTGAAGAAACCTCGACTTGACACGGCGATACGTAATAAAGCGCGGGTTCAAGCCACCTATGAGACAGTAGAGCAAGCGTTGTCTGTGCGGAAAAGTCACATTCAGCTACCTTTGAGAATCCGCCTTCAACCTTTTCAGCACGGATTTCTGGTCCTTTGTCACAACGTCCGCACGGCCAGCGTCAAAATTCAGGGCGTGTACGAAACTCTTCTGAGGACGTACCCGCGTCCTCACGTCATAGCCCTCCAGGAGGTGCACAGCTGGGATGTTGGCGTTGAGGAGGCTTTCAAGACATGGGGATACGACGTGGTTGCACAGTTGCTTGAACCGAAAAAGGAACCTGTGCCACCCAAGAAACGTGACCGGCGCAAGAAACCTGGTGTGGCGCAGCCCCCCGAAGCACCTGGGGAAACACGTGTCGAGCAGCCCGCCGAAGCACCTGGGGAAACCCATGTCGAGCAGCCCGCCGAAGCACCTGGGGAAACACGTGTCGAGCAGCCCGCCGAAGCACCTGGGGAAACACGTGTCGAGCAGCCTCTTCATACCCCCAAAATCGCTGGTGTGGCGCTGCTTGTTGATCGCACGCGCGTTTTGGCAGCCCCTATCGCCATCACGTTTCCGAAGCCCTCATATTCTAAATTTGAGGCTTGTGCGGCTCACGTAATGCTGAAAGAATCGAAATACCCGCAAGGTATAGGCATTTGCTCCGCCTACATGCGACCCGACACTTTGGCTGGAGATGTCAAAGCGTCGGTTGAGATGCTGGAACCCATTTTCCAAATTCTTCGCGCCGCTGACGTAGACATGGTGGTGGGTGATTTGAATTGTGCTCATCCGCTATGGAGCCCGCATGTCGCCCACAACATCAATAACTGTATCAGCGACGACGCAATGAACAGCAGAGGCGCGCGGCTACTTTCGATGGTACTGAATTCTCCCTGGAGCATTGCGAACGACGGTAGCGGGACGTTGCCACCTCGGAGAAACGGCGACCATATAACCACTCCGGACGCCGTCTTTCATCAAGACCACTTGCAATGCTCTTTTGCGGTTTACGCAGACGGGGAGAAAAAGGATGAGGTCAGGGCAGAGCAGCTCAAGTACGCGTCCGATCACCTACCTATCTACTCGCAGGTAGCCATGGACGTTGTTGTCGAAAGGAAGATCAAATTCCGCTGCCCCCAGCTCCGGTTGAGCGCCGTCAAAGATTGGGAAGCGGTCAAGGAAACTTTTAGAAAAATCATGGAAGAGAAGTGCGGTGAGAGGGTGGCGGAAGAGAAACACGCCAAGTATCATTTTCTTTTCTTTGTTGATTTTTGGAAGCAAGCTATCAGAACGCTCCCGCAGTGCAAACGCCAGATTACAATTAAACCTTATAAGTGGAGCGACGCTGTTTTGGCTGCTGAGAAGGACGCCAAAAGCGCCATCGACACCCCACAAATGACGGAAAAAATGCAGGTGTTTCGAGAAAAGCTGGACAAGCAAGCATCGGACGAGCGGGTGTATGCAATGAATAAGCTCACAAACCCCCGAAAAAAGGACGCGTTTTGGCGCAGAGCTGTGAATCAAATTTGTGTACCTAAAACTAACGTTAAACCATGTCTTCTGCACGAGAACGGCTACCCACTGCCAGTGCGAACGCAGGCTAGGGAATTTGCGACCTTCTTCCAGCACAAGTTCGACCGCAGCAGAACGGAGGTTGCTGAGGCGTACAGCGCGTGGCTGACAGCCGAGAACGAGAACATGCGCCCGCCGTCGGATCTTCCTGTGGTGTGGAATCAAGCCGAGGATCAGGTCACCGTGACGGAACTCAAGCTGGCAATTTCACGACTACGAAAGACGCAATCGGGCGACCCACTGGGTCTGAAGCCGCAGCTGCTGAAGCATTTGCCAGAAGATTTGTACGTACGGATGGCTGCTATGATGACAGCGTCGCTGCGCGATGCGTACGTGCCGCGCGAATGGCGTTTAGGAGTCGCTGTTCCTGCATTCAAGGGTGGGGACAAGGACCCGGGACTGGTTACATCGTTTCGCCCACTCATGATCACCGACCTAAACTCTCGCACCGAGGAAATGGTTTTGTTAGATCGCCTCAGGCACCACGCTCGCGCCTTAGAGGGGACAGTCCATGCTTTTAGTTGGCGGCAGTTTGCTTTCAAAGGTGGAGTCTCAACGGATATGCTTCTTGGGTCCATTGTGGGCGACCTCGCAGAGGCCCCCAAATACGTCCACAATTGGAACTCGCCCATCCATGGTTCTCTGGCGTACTCCCCGCTGCTGATCAAAATTGACTTTTCCGATGCCTATTGCCGCCTCACGCCGGAGAAGGTTGAATGGGCGCTGCGCAAAAAAAACTTCCCTGATGTCCTTGTCCGCTGGATTCGTGCCTTCATGACAGGACGCAGGCTGCGTGCATCTTACGAAGGCCGCCTCTCGAGGTCAGCCTCCTGCGACGTTGGGACCCCCCAAGGCTCCGTCATCAGTCCTTTTCTGTGGTGTACAGGAACAGACGACTTACTTGTGGAGTTGGAGACGTTGACCGCAGGGATGGAGGAAATGAGACTCCAAAAAGACGACTTCGAATTGGGGAAGGACAACGTCGGCATTAAAAAGGATTTTTGCCTCGCGTACCACGCGCTGAAGCATGAAGATGGAACTGAATTAAATCAGCTAATTCCCGAGACGATGTCCTTCTCTGCACCGGTGACAAATTTTGCAGCGTACGCCGACGACGTGGTGATCTGGGCATTTGGACCCACTCCGGGCCTTACCGCCACCAGCTTGCAGCTAATGTTAAATTGCATCACTCAGTGGGCCGACAGAAACGGAATTACAGTAAACGCAAAGACGGAAGGACGCTGGTTTATGGGAGGAAACCAAACATCGCAGCTCGCCATGAAGAAGCCCCTCAAACTTCAGGTGCAAGGTGGCAACAGCGTCATTATACCACCGCTTCCCCAGTCTTGTAAGAATCCTGCTCCCCCCATTCGCGTTCTTGGTGTGGATCTGGACCATCGACTGGGCTTTACTCCACACGCTTTAAAGGTCGCTGCGCGAAGTGACAACCTTCTTCTTAGCGTCCGGAGACGCGCAGCATTGATGGCTCCGAGTGTGCTCGCCGTTGTCCTGACCGCCGCAGCTCTTTCGCAGATCCGCTACGCCCTCGCTGTTATTTTTTTCTCGGCATCCGTGGAGGCGAAGAAAATCCTTGAGCGCGCGTGGTATCGAGTGTGTTTGGCCATCACGAGGACGCTGGCGAAGACGAGGGGAGTGGCAGTCTTGATTGAGGCAGACGTGCGATCATTAGAATGTGAGGCGAAGCAAATGCGTCTCAAGCTTCTCTATCGGACGGCGGCATTGTCAGCGCCGTACAGAGCTCTCTGTGCGTACATCGCAAGCAGACGAGAAGGAGGTATCGCCAATCAAGGAATTCCAGGACACAGCCTGTGTGCCAGGAATGTGGTGAAACATTCATGGCGGTCAGACTTGCCTAGTATACCGGCTAATTTGCGTTTGCTGCGCAGAGAGTGGGAGGGCTTCGCTTTCACAACACACTGTGCATACATGGCGGCGTACGGGCGTTGCACATTCCTGTCTACGCTTCTTTTCGACAAGAAGAAAGTGAAGAGATGTGCTATTACCGCGACCCCTGAAGTGCGAGAGGCCAATCAGCGATTGCTGCGGGCGTTCAACGCAGTGCAGCTTGACTCATCAAAAGCCGACGTGACCCTCTGGACAGATGCCGCGACACCAGAAGAGGGCTCAGGAGGTGCATACGTTATCACGGGGCTCAAGACCCCTCAAGGAGGTCTACTCTCGTTGGGGGAAGGCGCGTGCAGCTACGCGGTTGAGAGGGCAGCGATCCGAAAGGGTTTGGAGGCGATAGTGGCGTACGTAAGACAACACCCGGAAGTGCCGTGGGACCAGGCGAGCATTCGCGTCGTGACAGATTCTCTCTCGACGCTTGCCGCTCTGCACCGGGGCCCAACTCGGCAGTGTAACGAAGAGCTGGAGCGCATTTGGAGTCTCCTCGCAGACCTTCCCTTTTTTCGCATTTTTCTTGTTTTTATGTTTTCACACACCAATGATACACCGGACATGGATAAAGAGAGCGGTGGCGCAAAAAACGCGGCTCGCAGCGTTGACCAAATTCTGGCAGATGAGCTGCAACGATTTGAGAATGACGTCGAACGAGACGGCAACGCATCCGCAGACAAGCTAGCAAAAGCCGCGGTGAGCAAAACGGCTACCGAGCCGGTGTGGGGGGTGGACGTTGTTCGGCCTTTACTGAAAGCCGAGATGAGGGAATTTGATATTAGCGATGAGGTGCGGAATACGTTGATATTCAAAGCGCTGGGTGAGAATTGGTTTAAGAAGCAACGCATCACTTCATTGCGGTGTGATGCTCGTGATCAACGAATTCTTTTCCAACTTCGAACGGGTGCATGCTATCTCCTGGGGGCTTATTTGCACGGCGTGACTGAAAGATGTCCTCACTGCAGCAGCTTGCGCACGCGAGCTTCAAGTGCTATAGAGGGGATATCCGTTGACGCTGTTTGGCACATGTTCAACTGCCCAGTGTTCTCCATTAAGTATCCTCCGCCAGCGTCGGGTGTGAAATCGTTGTGGTTGGACCCAGAAGAAGGGCTCAAGTATTTTTCTTTGTATGTGAGAAGTGAGCGAACACCGCCGCAACCTTTGTTAACAGCTCCCCCTTCCGATCCAACACCTCCCCCCGCCGCCGCCTCGCCTGCTTCGAGCCGAAACCGCAAACACCAGAGAACCCCTGAAGGGCCCGTTGCACCACAAAGCTCGCAAAAGAAAACCAAAAAGTAAATTTTTACTATCATCTTTTTTTTTTTAGCTGCTGAGGATAGGGTCCTCCTATTATACTGTCAAATGTGTTTTTTTTTTTTCTTTAGAGATAAAATGAAAACTTGTGAGATGCAAGAGCGATTTTCCTTTTTCTTATGAACTATATGGGTTTTGTTGTAAAGGAGAGTGGACCTTGGTGAAAGAGTATTAATTAAAAGAATTATTGTAACAGCCAACGATGATTTTTATGACCAATTTGCGAATGTGTACGTAGTGGAGGGTCGAAACTTGATTAGCTGATCCCTTTTTGTGTTTTCTTTTGTTCTGCCTGCTTTCACACCTATGTACGCAATCATTAATCACCGAAGACTTCTCCCTTAATCCTTTAAGATAATTGAAAAAAGAATATTTTTTTTTGTTTATATCCAATGCCACTTCTTTTTTTTTTCCCCGCTAGTAGAACGGAAAGCAACATAATCTGTAGTAGGTCTATAAACATATATAAACCTTAAAAAAAAAGGATGAGAAAAGCTGATTGGAAAAAAAAAGCATAAATACTTGTTCTTTTCTATAGCGCAACTAGCGGGCTCTAAAACGTAAGCAGGCTGAGAGTGGGCACATGACTAACTGTCTAAACTCTTTATTATTTTTAAGGGAATTATCTGCCTCTCTTCCCGCCTTTTTATTTCTAATAATGAAGCTGAATAGGAAAATCAAAGACGTTTTTTTTTTTTTTGTGATTGATTTTTTGGTCATCGGATTTTGATTTTTTTTACGATTTTTCGAGGAAAATTAAAGGATAAACGTTTGATGTGATGATTTTCTTTTACATTTTTTCATCAAAACAATTATAGATAACAACACACTGAAGCGACCAAAGAGATGCGGCGTAGAGAATCTATCACAAGTGAAAACCACATTGTTTTAGTCAACATTACCACACGAACATTGTGCGAGACAATTCTGGCAGAATAGAACTGGATATTGTTTTTTAACCAACAAAAAAAAAGTTCCAGTGTGTCTCACGTTATTCAGCCGATGTACCCCAAAATATTTGTATAATCCACTTGTATAACGCTGTCGATTTCAAAAAGAAAGTAAATGATACATGCATCCATCGGTTTGACATTGTTGCTCACGCGATAAATTGCTAACTTATCGAATCACCCTCTCCCTCCTCCTTTCTCTCATCCTTTTGACAACCCAATTTTTGTATCTGTACTTTATTGGGGACAACAGCGTACCTCGTCGATGTGATCGTATCTCACAAGGATACACTCACGCAAGTTTCCCATGGCAGCCGGTAAGTGCGCAGAACATGCTTGGATGCCTTTTTCGTAATGCTGTCACCAGAGTGTCACAAAAATTATACATACATGCGATGATGCTTTAGACCAGTCACAGCAATACATGTGAGTTCGCATCATTGCTTGTCGGAAACCCCCAATTAAAGCTGTGTGTTTGAGTACCTCGTAGTGCTGCTCGTCAGGAGCTCATCGCTGTTGTCTGATTTCATGACACCCGCCTCCGCAAGTTACTGGACACATTAAACTGTGCCAATGTCAATGCCCGATTCCCTACAACCGAAGCACTGGAGCTTTCTGGTAAGACGATGACGAATTGACAATGTAACTCGGTGAAGCGTAGGAAGGAAGATTGCGGTGGCAAAAATCCCCCGAAAGAGAAATGGGTGGCGAGATGCGCATAGCGTTCATATATATAGTAAATATCTATGGTAAAACTTAAGCTGAAAATGTGGTATATATATATATGTTTAAAATCCGTTAAATTAATGTTAAAAATTCGGAAAAGGAGTGAAAATGGGTTAAAAACTATGGTAAAAGCACCGGTAAATATTTATGCTAAATTAAAAAAGGTAAAAGTATGTTCAAAACATGGCAAAAACTGTGGAAAAAAAACTAGTAAATTTGATATGTTCATGGGAAAAAAAAGGAAAACATGTGTTAAAAACGATAAGAACATTTGGGTAAAATATAAGGAAAATATATATAATAATAATAAGTTTGCAGTAAGCTTTTCGATAAAGTCGAACGTTAGATCTATGGGAAGATCTATTGTTTAAAGTATTCCGAGAGAGGACTTTGGGGAGAGTCTCCAATAATAATTTGAGCACAATCACACTTCGATTCAGTGTAAACAGAAAATGCTGAGTGCCCTTTGCCGCATTCGCTGCCGCTTTGAAAAAAAAAAAGAAGTGAAGCATGTATACTTCATTTTGACATTACTCGTTTATTAAATCTCAAGCTTATTGAACCCCCTCTCTCCTCCTTACTCTCCTTCTTCTTAACAACCCAATTCTAACGCTATATAAGTATCAGTTTCTGTACTTTATTGCGTACCTCGTCGATGTGATCGTATCTCACAAGGATACAATCACGCAAGTTTCCCATGGCAGCCGGTAAGTGCGCAGAACATGCGTGGATGCCTGTCGTCATTCTGCTGTCGCGCTTGTGCCCGCGCGGGTCGGAGAGCATGGTGTACGCGCTGATGGCCGGCTTCTCCAACCTCGGCCAGTCCATGTCGTCGTCTGTCGGCGCCGTCATCATGGAATACGGCTGGCCGGTGTCCTCCACCGTGCCGTGCGACTTCACCAACGTGCCGTGGCTCGTCTTCGTCGGTCACATCATGTGCCCGCTGCTCATCATCCCGCTGTCGCTGCTGCTGCCGGCCGCGCGCATCTCCGACAACATCGACGTGGACGGCAAGACCATCCGCGACGAGGTCCAGCACATGGTGGAGAAGGAGGTGGCCGCGGAGCCGTCCACCGAGGAGGAGATGGAGGCGGACGAGCGTGCCGCCGCCGCGCAGCACCACCACCAGTAGGAGTAGCAGGGTGGCGGCGTCGTCTTCCCGTCTCGATGAGATTGTTTTTCTTTGTTTTTTTTTGTGGTATCAGTAGTTGCGTGTCAAGAAGTCTGGCTTCCTTGTTGACCCCCCTTGTTGTTCAGCTCGATGCGTGTCATCGGCTGGCTGTGCCTTGCTGCGGTGGTGCGACAACGTCCCCCGTCTCCGCTGTGCCTCGCTGCGTTTGATTGCGTGTGTTCGTTTGCTCCGTGGAGTGGAGGACGCCGAGCAGCGGGCGGAAAGTGGTGCGGGGAGTGACGCAACCTTCCCATCTCTCGTGACACAGCCAGCCAACACGTCCCCCCATTTTTTTTTTGTTCTTTGCTTCTGTCTTCCTTTTTCTCCTTGTTTTCTATAAACATATATGTTTTTTCTCTTTCTCTTTCATGTTCCTCTTACTCTGTAACTAAACCGCCTAACCGGCTTTGTCCGCGCTCCAGACGTGGCCTTGCACCTATCAAGCTCGATTCTTTTCCTTTTTTTTTTTGATGTTCGCTGCTTTTTTACAATCTTTTTCTACTTTTGCACTTCACTTCTTTCCGTTTCACTATCCTCGGCTATTTCTCCTTTTTGGCTCCGCCACTTTTCCAGTGCTCGTTCCCATCAGTTCGGACCCGCCGGTTCCCCCTCGCTGACCAAAGGACGCGTGCTTCTCTGTGTGTGCGTGCGTGCGTGCGGCGCTTGTCTCGTGGTACCCCACGCAGCGACAAACGCACGGCTCTGCTGCACTGTTTCTCATCACCTTTTATTTTTTTTTCCGTAGCTTGTGCCTCCGCTCACCTGGTCTACCTCCATCGAGCCAGACTCCCCTCCTTTTTTGCTAGTCACAGTGTTTAACAACACCATAATCATCACTGCGTGTGCTCCCATATGTTCATGGAGAGGGGAGGGGGGAAGAAAAGGAAAAGCGCGTTTTTCCTGTTTCTCGTTTTTTTTTTTTTTTGCGACAGTTGCTTTCCGTTTCTCCAGCTGTTCTCCCCCGGCATCGCCGACATTGAAGTAAATCTTTATGAAAAAGAAAATGTTTTTTGAAGTCTACACTACTTTTTTTTCTCTTCTTATTTCGTTCTCTCCTTTCTAGCAGCTTATCATCATTATTATCATTATCACCGACTTGTTTGTGCGTCAAAGGCACGTCCTCCCTTCAACAGGATGCTGTTGTACACCTTCTTTCTTTTCTCTTCTTTCTGTATATCAGTGAAAGCTTCTCTGACTAACACAGTGGATATCTCCACGATAATTATCCCCTTTTTTGTTGTTGTTGTTTATTTAACAGAAAGTAGCTAAGCGACGCAGTGCCCGTTTCCGTTTTTTTTTTTCAAAGATCTTTTTGTGCTGTTGCTGTTGTCCCCCAGTGTTCTGCCCCTAACTTCTTTCTTCTTCTTCTGCTGTTGTTTCCCACTGTTTCGCCCGGCAGGCTAGCCCTCCGCTGCGCTGCACACCCAACGCTCTTCTTTATGCGCGGCTACGCGTAACGCTGCACAAATCGCACCTCACAGGATGCCTCTTTCGTTGTCGCGCCGACTTGCACCCGAGTCGGCGTCATGACGACTGTCGCGTCCTGTTCGTGAGTCGATTTCTCTTTTCTTTTCCTTTCTCTTTTTTCAGTGTCAGCGTTTATTGCACGCCTAGCATGGAAGATGCGCCGTGCAGCGCGGGAGCACGTTCCTCTGTCCATCGCCGCCACCAGCCCAGCTCACCGCCCTTCTAGTTTTCTTCACCTCGTCAACGTCGTGAGCTGGTGCTTTCTCTCTCTCTCTCTCTTTTTCTTTGTCTCTTTCCTTTTCCAGCGCGTGCATGCCCAGGACGTCCTCCCAGCCTAAAGCCTGCAAACACCACCATTACTTGTTCTGTTGTAGCACACTCACAGTGCCTCGCTTGCGCCACCCAGCCGGTGCTGGAGAGAGAGATCCGCATCTCCTCGCCGCCCTCCCTGCGTCACCGCTACGTGTGAGAGGCAGCAGGTGCGGATAGAGTAGCAGCTGGCCCCTTTTGACTTTTAATTTCCAGCTCTCGCTGCTCGCTCGCTCTCTTTTTCTCTCCGGCCACGCCGCAAACTGAACGGCAGCAAGCGCGGCGGCCTTTTCCGAGGCCTTGTCACGGATACGCTAACACATACCGGCAATTCACTGCAACGCAGCACAACCAAAAGAAGCACCGCACCGTCGCATGGGAAAAGGTACCGGTAAAAAAAAGTTCAGGCCACGTGTGCTGGCTCGCCCGCGTATCGTGTCGTCTGCTGTACCAAATTGTTGCGTTAAGGTCCTCTTTTTTTCACTTTTTGTTTTCTTTTTTCACCACAGCGGAGGTTCTTTCATGCTTAAGGAGTAGTACGTCTGGGAAAACACACATAAATAAAAAACAAAGGCAGCTGCATTGCTCCTCTAGTGGACAATCAGCCGCTCGTAACACACACGTCGCTCAAAATCGAAAAACCAATAAACAAGAGTCTCTCTTTTTTCTCTTTTTTTTTCTGTCTTTGTCTCGCACAACTGGATTGTGTGAATGCGTCGTTTGACACACATTCCCGCCTCTGTCCCCCACCACCTGCGCGATTCCGCGACGAGCAATTCGTATCCATTGCGTGAGCATGAACAAAACAAAAGTGAAACAAAAAAAAAATTGATTTGTGTTTGTGTGCGTGTGTTCCTGCGGTGGACTGCGCGGCCTCACGGAAGTGGCGTGTGCTGCTGAGCGCTGAGCGACACCATGTGGAGGATGCGCGGCTAACCGTCTCTCTACGCACTTGAAGTGAAAGATGAATCGCAATGATGCTTGACGCCAGCTGTTGGCGCTCCTCCTGACTTCTTTCTCTGGTCTCTGTGCAATTCCAACTCTCCCTTTTTGCATCTAACGTTTTTTTTTGTTTTTGCACTCCTGCAGATTAACTAAAGTGTTTCTCTGTACAACTAAAAACAAAAAAACAAGGGCAACTGCGGAACACTCTTTCCGCGTCACAAACAAACAACCTGCAAGCCGATTCTGTAGGCCAACAATTGACAAAAAAAATACTGTCACACGCACACACACACACACACACACACACACGCATACATTTACAAGTTCACTATCACAAGCATTCTCAACAGACACCAAAAGAAAAAAATGTCAGCAGAAGCTCGCTACGGTGACGACGTGAATATGGCGGGTGTCACTGCCGGCCTGGCGGACATTGATGATGAGTTCAGCCCGCACTTCGTCCACCCGGGTGCACGCCGCCTCTTCTCCATGGCGCCCTTCACCGAGCACATCCCTCTGTTCGGTGAGGCGGCACGCGCCTACGGCCCGCAGCGCGTTGGTGCGCTGGGCATGTGCTACTTCCTGAGCAAGGGCATTGCTCACAACATCATGGGCTATGCCCGCCAGCCGCTCTTCATGAAGCGCTACGGTATCGACGGTACGCGCTACCAACGTCTGTCTTCCATCTCCAAGATGGGTTTCTCCATCAAGGCCTTCACGGCGATGATGTGCGATGCTTTTGCCTTCTTGGGCTACACGAAGCGGTGGTACATGTTTGCCTCCGCCGTGCTCGGCGCCGTTTTCGCGCTCGTGTTGGGCCTGCTGCCCGCGAAGGAGTCGTCCGCGAACACGGCGTGCGCGTTTGTGTTTCTTGCCTCTTACAGCAAGGCAAACATGGACATTCTGTCGGAGGGCCTGTACAGCCGCCTGATGCGCCGCCAGCCCAAGGCGGGTGCTGCCCTTGTCAGCTCCATTTGGTGGTTCATCATGACCGGCTGCATTATCGCCGCTGGCATTCAGGGGCCGCTGTCCGATGGCGGTAAGGTGCAGATCGGCATCTTTGTGTCCGCGGCGCTGCAGGTGCTGTGCGCACCCATCTTCTTCTTTAACATGTACGAGGAGCGCACGAACCGCGTCGAGCGGTGGGAGGACGCGCTGGCGATGGAGGCGGAGGTGCGCCGGGAGCTCGGGATGGACGTCGAGGCGGAGCAAGCCCGCCTGCGCGCGCGTCCGGCGAAGGCGCTGGGCAACAGCTCGAGCAGCGACGTTGACCCTGACGCGACGCCGACGAAGGACATGCACCCAGAACTGGGCCACGTGGAGCAGGTGAACGAGGGTGCGCTGGTCGACGATGTGCTGCACCACGGCCG
>JASAOP010002348.1:0-15789 GCA_030849055.1 Crithidia thermophila | reverse complement strand
ACCAGCGGCATGCAGCACTTTCAATCGTGGAGCGCGTGCGATACCGGCGATGCTTCTCACGCGTTCGTGGCTTGAGATGTCGACACTTCGGAGCTGCACACATATGCCAATGCCGTCAATGTCTCTTATTTAATCACAACGGCGAACACGCAGTTTCTCGAGAACCGCGCTATCAGCCAACGAGAAAAGCGTTGCCAATCTGCTGTTGTCGGAGACGTCGAGTTCAGTGAGCGTCCGCAGCCTGGCGAGAGCACTGACAAACTGAAAGTCCCACCGTCGAAGTGACACGCTGTGAAGGCTCTCAAAGATGCTCAGTTAGGTAACATCAGAAATTCCTCGCACTTTGCTGACCTTCAATGTGTTAATGGGCACCTGCAGTGGAAGCCACAATGGAAGCTGAAAAGACCTGAATAGCGGAGCACACTCGATGCTCAGCACTGCCAGTCGCACAAAATGTTACAAGTGAAAACAGCAATGAGCCGCAGCTGTATCGTCGCACGGGAATGCGGAGGTGCTGGCGTCTCGCAAGCAAACCTCGTTAGGGCCAACCTTAATTCTCGCACTGCTCACGCAGCTTCGCAAAGTTTTTTTCGAAAACGAGAGCACGAGTTGGTCCACCTCGAAGGTCTCTTGCGACAGTGGCTGCCCACATCGCTTTGCCCATCACCGCTTTGTACTAAGTTCCGCAGCCTTGATACGTCTATTTTCCGCCTTAATGGTGATCATGGTGTTGCTCTTCTCCACCACTCGACATCGGCAGCACGTTGATAAGCATTTCTTGACCTTACCATGGTCAACAATTAGACTTTCTGCGTTAGGCTGTGCCTGCGGACTCACAGCGGACAGCGTCAGCACATACATAGCCGGAAACCGATAACAAGCTACAAAACAGCAGTTGGAGAAAGATGGTGACACCTGAAGAAGTGTGTTTCATTTCATGCATGCGTGCGTTCTGTAAAACTAAGAAGCTGCAGACGTCACACATATGAGATCAGATTCTCATGCATGACAGTTGGTCCGCTTCATCTCACATCGGAGAAGCACAAGTTGCATGGGAGCTCGGTAGCGAAGAGACGTCACGACAATGTACACTCTCACTTTTCAACGGTTTCAGCAATGGAAAAGTACATGCATTTTTTTCTTCTGTTTGCTGAAAAGAGAAAAGCTTGCACACGAACGAAACCAGAAAAGAAATCAAAAAGCTGCGCATAATGCAAATTCAAAACAGCTATATTGTCGTAACATACTCTAAGCTCGAAAGCTCGTGCAAATTTAAAGATCTCGAAACACACAAGAGACGCAGCTATGTTTTTGTTGAGCAAACATTTCAGCCGTCAGCAATGAAAACTAAAACAATACCAATACAAAAAAATGCACCATGCAAAGCAATAAGAGTACGAGAACACCAAAGCTACAAAAAAGCAATCGATCGCCAACTGTGTCAAGGCAGGTGGTGGCTTAGAAAACCATAGCAACGGCATCGCCTTCGCACCAGTCGATGGTGACACGTTTTTCTGACTTTCAATCACACAACACCTACACATCCCTTAACGTTGTACTTTCATGCGACCATTTTATCATATCAGCCTTCAAAAGTAACGATGGTTCGATGCGGAGAAAAAAACAATAGTACCCAATCCATTATCGTCTTTGACACCCTTCACTATTTCTCAATCACAGCCTCTCAGCACCATACTCTTGCAGTCACGCTCCACACCAAACAAATGTAAATCATTCACGACATCAAAGACGTTAACATCAACTGTTTTCTCATCTCTCATCAAAACCACTGTAGCACTACCACAACACACAGGATTCACAAGCGTGCAGCTCTCTTTGCCGATGAACGACTACACAGGCACAGCAATTTAGGATAACAAAACGGAGATAGGCTTATCTATTCAAATTCACCAAGAGCTTCGTTGATGCATAGCAGCACATACAGACACAAGTCGACAAGCGGAAGCACAAATCTTGCTGCCACACTTCATAACAAACATTAAGAAGTCTGTTTTGGAAGAGATACGGAACACTAGTTGTGACAGATCTTCGTTTTCTACATGCTTTTTTTTTTTAGGGATGAATTACTTGCTTCGGAAAGAATCATTCTGCGCGTTCATTTGAATTCGACACTTTTAAATGTATACAACCAGCATGATAGTTTTCAAAAATCACAATGTCACGCGCCACATGGCTGATGTCTCAAAAGACTTTGCAAGCGTCACGTTAACCATTGCGTTTCTTCTTTGCTTGTACTCNCGGTAAGCTGTAGCGAGGTAAAGAACGACGCGCTCACTGTCATCAGCAAAGCATGACAATGTATCCGCCAATTGAAAACATAACTCCAACAAGCCACAAAGACAAGCGCCGCAGCACACAGACATTAACACACTCGAAATAAAAATTTGGCGACACATCAAAAAGAATTTGAGCACGCATAGTGTCACAACAGAATAGACAGCGCTCTCTGCAGTCTTCAAAATGAACCAAGCATCAAAGACACAAAAGTCTTGTGCTGAAAGACGATGCGAAGGTATTCTCAAGTAGAACCCGTGCAGAAATCCTCAAAAACCAGAAGTTTGGATCTGCCTTTTTTACAATCAAATTCGCAAAAGCGGCACATAGTAATGACAAAGCAAAAAAGTAAGTGAAAGTCAATGCATAGCAATAATTCACAGCTGTTGTGGTTTTTGCACCCACCATTCCTTTTTTTAACTGTGTAGTCGTGTTCTGTGAAACGTTTGCTTCTAAGTGGTTCCGGGTATCGGCATCCGTAATGCTATGTTTACATCGCTGATGGCGTGCCGCATTCACAAGAACGCTGCACGAAAAGAACTGAAGAAAAGATGAACTTACTCAACAGATGGAGAACAATTCGAGAAGGTGTGCCGCCTTTGGCGTCATCATGAAAAAGAAAACGGCAACGCTTCAAAATATCAGTCCGACACGTTCTTAGTCAAAAAAAAAAACCTTGCCTCTCCAAAATATCTGCAGACGTGGCGCGCCGGCAACAGCCGAGAGAGAGCTCTGCACGTGTCTGTTTTTCGGGCACCTCGATCTGTGTGTGTGTGTGTGTGTCTGTGTGCGTGTGTGTGTCTGTGTGTGTGTGTGTGTGTGTGTGTGTGTGTGTGTGTGTTTGGAGGTCTGAAAAAAATTATCGGAGAATGGTTTTTTTTTTCTCCTATCAACCAAAGAGAAGATGAGAAAGAAAGGAAAGGATTTCAAATACATTTTAAAAGCATTGAGCACCACGTACTAGTTTTGCGTGGGTGGTTGTCCCCCAGCAAATTACATGCAAAATGTGCAGAGATTTTCCTACATATTCATTAAATCACGCTTGTGTCAGAATCACCACCCCTCGTTTTTGGAGGTAGTACACGAAGAATTCTCTTTTCCTTTAAGAGCGGAACTTCACCGAGCATTCGCTTTTTTTTTGTGTGAAAAACACTTAATCTTGCAAACGATTAAAAAAAAAAGGACAAGCCACAATAAAACGCGTGGTTGCCGCTGTCAATGATAAAAACGAACGAGTAACAAAACTATTGAATAAGAATATTTAGCAAGAATAGCGCTCTTTAATTTAAAAAAAGTGGTAAGTGGAAAAGTGACAATCACTATTGTTTATAATAATTACTTCAACGATTCAATGTCTTTTCCGGAAAATGGTTTAGAAAAATTGATTGGAAAAAATAGATAAAATATAGACAGGATTGGGAATAAACTATTTTTAGAGAAAGAAAAAAGAAAGCTTGGGTGCGCCTTTGATGGCAACAAACAATAAACGTAGCAAACAATGACCAAATTTGCGTTTCTCGAATTTGTGGTGGTCGCGCAGAACATACATAACTGAAGAAAAAAAAAGGACTTCTACGTTGCTGCGGCGTTTTATCGTCGGCGAGCATCAAATGAAAATAAAAAGGAAGTCTATCCAGTCTGATTTAAAAACTTCGGAAAATGCTGAGAAGACAACGGATTTCGGGCGAAGAAAGATTTACCAAAAAGGCACGCGCCCGTTCCACCTCAGCCGACGTCACACTGCCTGCCTCTCGCGATGCCGCGCTGAAAAGGCTAACGTCCGTCGATCCTCTCGGACTGCCTTCTCCCCAAGCATCATCGTCCGTTTCCCCCACCGCCCGCGGCGGCACCATGTCCAAAAAGATCGACGCCTCCACCCGCGCCTTTAACGCGAGCGCGTCCTCCGGCAGCGCACCGGGGGAGAAGGTGAAGGGCACGGTGGCGGACATGGTACCGACGGAGATGCCTCGCATCGGCCCGGCAGGCTGTCGTGCCACGGCTGCTCCATCGCCGTCCTCACCCTCTCTTCCCCGCCGCCGCTGCGCTGCTGCTGCTGCTGGCCGCACCGCCTCCGCATCGCGCGCTCCCACCGCAGGCGGCAGCGGGGCTGTTGCGTGGGCCACCGCACGTTGCGGCTGCTCCGCTCCCACATCACCACGACGCCGCTGCTCTGCGCCGTCGACAAACGCCAGCCATGCGGCGGCCACATCCACCTCTGGCACGATGGTGCCGGCCCTGTCCGCCACCGCATTGCGGCACGCCAGCCAGTCCACCGGGATGTGGGCCTGTGGGCTGAGCACAGCCGCGTACAGGCGCTGCTGCACCGTCACGGTGGTGCGGAGGGTGACGGCGGCGCGGCCGTTGCGGGGCGCCGGCTGGTGCAGGAAGCGGAGGTATGGCCGCGCAGCCACCTCCGCCTCCGTGAGGAAAGTGTGCAGCGGTTGATGCGCTGCACGCTGCGTACCCGGTGCGATGGCTTGAGCCATCTCCTTGCGCAGCCCCACCACAGTAACCCCACGCGCCACCTCCGGGCTCACAAACACGCACAGCACCGTCTTTGCGCTGGCCCCCGCGTCGCTGCCTGCCGGCACGTCGTACGCCGGCCGCCACTCCATGCCCTGTCGCGGCACCGCAGGGGCAAAGTGGAAGGCCGCCAGCAGCCCTGGCAGCCCACCGTTGGCCCTCAGCGCGGCGATGTCCACCGCCTCAATAGCCGCGCGGAGGCGGTTGCGGTCGTCACTCGCAGAGAAAAAGGCGCTGCACTTCACCAGCCGCCTCAAGCTCGGCTCTGGGATGTTGCGGCGCGCATTGGGCGGCAGCATTGTGCGCGTGTGTGGGTGTGGGTGTGGGTGTCTGTGTGAGTGTTTGTGAGAGTGTGTGTGTGTGTGTGTGTGAATACTTTTGCTTCTTATGCTACCAGAGGAAGAGAAAAAAGGTTGAGGGAGTTATGAAGTGGAAAGAATACGTAATTTGACATCATGTGGAGCCGCGAATAAGTTTAACATGCAGTCTCTGCGGTCTCCGGAGCCACGGCTTTACTTCTTCCTCGTGGCTGCCCCACTCTTCCTCCTCTCCTTCTTCCGTCTGCTTCTTTCTTGCCTTTTACTTATCTACTTGCTTTGAGTTACTTGCGTATATACTAACTTGCGAGGTGCTAGGCTCCTCATCCTTTATCGAGTCCCAGCGGTGGATCTAACGATAAAGGGGGAAGGAGGGCGGGCAACCACTTAATAGTAGAGAAGAATAAGAACAACTAACAAGAAAGGTGTGGTTGCCACTAACAATGATGAAAAGAAAAGGAAAAACAATCAAAATTAAAATTTTTAAGTACCGCTGTTTATGAATCAAATAAACGTAAAAGGTTTTTTTTAGACAGTGTTATGGTTTTCATCAATTATAAATAAATAATAATAATAATAAATTTAATATTTTTTCTTTTTTTTCCCAGAAGGAAAAGGCTCGCCTCGAAGCACTTCCTTACGTGGTAACAGAAGGAGACAGAAGAGATTCAGAGAAAGAGGGGACAGTAAACGCGAGCGTCACGCAGCATTCATCGTTTTGAGTTCACTCATTTCGTAGTGTGTGAGTGTGAGTGTGTCTGAGAAAATGATTGCGCAGAAAAACGAGAAAGAAAGTGGTCGTTGAAGGCAAGGAGAAACAACCAAAACAGAATTTGTAGATGAAAGCGGAGAGGACAAAGATTCAAAAGCAGAAGCAAGTCTGGCAGTGGGCATTTGGGAGAGAGAAAAAATGAAGAGAGAAGGAAAGAAAAAGGAGAGGAAGTGAAAGACGTTTTGTGGAGGAGTAGGAGAGGCAGGAACTCGCAACACGAGCGCTGTGCTAGAGCAAACAGCCGCCTCACACTCATGCACACACACACACATATACATACATGCAGAAAGAAAAAGGGGAGAACGATAAAGCGGCCCTACAGGTTCAGAATTCTAGCCGTGGAGATCTCACACCCAGCTATAGTAAATTGTGAAAAAAAAAAATTGCTTTCTCGTGCTAGAAACAAAACAGTTATTGTGAGGAGAAGGTATGCCGCCCAGATAGCCAATTGTCTTATCTTTTGCATATCTTATTTTTTTCCAGAGTTGAAAGGTTTGAAGTCAGGTTGATTTATTACTGGGGAAAGGGTGATTTTAATGGGTTCTGAAAGGTGCTCACGGTGAAATGCACAGGAAAAAGACAGAGACCGCGAAGCAACAGAGCAGAAAGAGAGGAAGAAACAGGGAGTGCCGTTCTTACAAAACGATACAAAGACACAGTTGCACGAGCAAAACCGAAGATGTGAGAAAAAAAAAGTGGTTTTGGATACGACTGGAAATCAGAGTCAGACGCAGAAGAATTTCAAGGCGCGTTGAGTCGCAACGTCTGGTGCGCGGAAGCACGCCACAACACACACAATCAATCTCCGATCGGACGTAGAGGAAACACAATTGTCGTCAGAGGCGCCCTTTTTGCGTGCGTGTGTAAGTGTGTGTGTGGGTGTATATGTGTGGGTGTGGGTGTGGGTGTCTGTGTGGGTGCGTACGTGCTTAAGCTCTTCTCGTTTGTGCATGTTAACATTTAAAAAAAAAAGGTTTTCTCCTTGACGTTGCAAAGAGGGCTTCTGCACAGGAAAAAAAGGGTTGTGAGGGTTGTTGTGGTTGGCGTCGTTGCACTTGTCTCGTGGGCGATGCAAGCGGAGAAGACAAGGGCAGAGCGCAGCGCGTGACATCGCACGAGAGTAGGAGAAAGAAATGGAAGGGAACAAAAAAAAGTGAGCGTGACCAACACACATCCCCCACACGCACACACATTTGCACCTGCTCACAAGAAGCGGGGACTGGTTTTTGACAATAATCGAGGCAGACACAGAACTGGGTCTTACCGCGCCGCCTACATCAGCACGCACGCGTCGCACACCGACACTCAGCTGCGCACCCTATTCAGCATCTCTCTCGCCCCCTCCACCTTCAAGAGCGAAAAAGAGCGAAAGCTTTCTGCTCCGCCAACGCAGCACAGCAACGAGAGTGTGCGCAGCTGCCTCCCGCATGCCCGTAGCTGCTAGCAGCAACTGCGGCAGCCCAACATCCACACAGCGTAGAGCGGTGCAGGAAACACTGATAACTGTTGAAGACGCACACTAATTGAGGGCATCTACTCCCTGACTTTCCGTTTACGTCTTTTTCACTCCTTTTCTGAGCGGGCCCATGCCCACCATTGACAAAAATCATCTGTCGAAGCAAGTCTGGCTCTGAAGTGGTATTGAAATGACTGTAAAAAAAGAAAAAAAAGCTGAGATAGCAGAAATAGCTGAGATAGCAGAGCAGTAAGTGTTGCGTCGACAAGAAAAGACGCAATACAAAAGCACACGAAAAAGAGAGACACTCGATAAAAAAGGCTATCGAGCTCGCAAACAAAAGAGAAGGGTAGCAAAAAGAAATGAGAAAAGGCGCATCTTCTGCCTCTCTACACCTTGCGCAAACTCTGAAACAAAGAGCAAGCCATCTGGGGCAAACGGCCACCAACAGAGAAACCTTCTAAGCAATCCGCCAAAAAAAGGCGGTGCCAGCGAACGCGAATACAGACAGCAGAGACTCGAAACAAGGTACGGAAAGGTTTACTTGCCATCGCGATTTCCACTACCACAGCCGCGAAGGTGTGTCTTCTCTGCCCCTCTTCTGTTGCCGGGTCTGCTGCGCGTCAAGCGGCGGCGCCTCCTCCGCGTCGTCCGCAGCCAACGCACTCGCCAGCGTGAGGTGTGTGGGACAGGGCGGGCAGCGGCCCACGCAGCACTGCATGGCGGACGCGCTGCCACCACCAGAGCTCAAAGGCCGCCGCGGCAGAGGGGGCGGCATGGCCGGCATGACCGGCGTGGTGTGCGAGGGCGGCGGCAGAGGCGGCTCAGCGTTCACGCCTGCGCTGGCCTCCGTCGCACTCCCGACAAGAAAAAAAGTTTTGTACTGCGCACTCAGCTGCTCACGTGAGCTGCGCACCTCGCGGGCAGCCTCACGCAAGCTGCATGCTTTGCGGGCCAGCCCACGCGCAGCCGAACGCTTTTCCAACGGCTTTTTTTCCTCATCGTCGGCTCCTCCGCGTCTGCCCGCGTGCTGCCGCAGCTCCTCGCGCAGCCCTTGCAGCTGCGCCTCGCGTGCCTCTGCGCGCTGCCGCAGCTCCGCCACCTCCGCCTCGGAGGCAGCGAGGGCCACGCGCAGGCGCTCCACCTCGGTCTCGTGTGCACGCGCCTCGTCGCCAGCAGCTGGCGCAGCGGGCCGCAACACCTCGGCCACCCGCGCAGAGAGCTCAGCTGCCGCAGCGGCAAACTGCCGTGCCTCCTCCAGGTCCTCCTCCCGCTTCCCCACACCAGCTATCGCGTACTCCGCGAGAGCAGCAGCAGCGTCGCAAACCTGCGCCTCCACCGGAGGCCTTGACGGCTCCACGGGCCACGACCTGGCTTCGGTGTGCGCGAGCGACGGACGTACCACCGCGTCCACGGCGGAAAACGGGGAGGAGGGAGAAGGGGAGAAGGGAGAAGAGGGGGAGGAGGGAGAAGAAATAAAACCCGACATTTGGTTGCCCTTGTTGTTGTTGTTGTTGTTGATGTTGATGTTGCTGGTGCTGGTACTGGTGCTGTTTTGTGACTTTCACAAGAAAGAAAAGAGAGAGGCAGAGAGGATGTGTGGAAGAAGGATAAAAAGGGAGGCTTCGCAGCCTCACGGTTTCTGCTGTGGCCGTGCCGCCAACGACAGTGATAAAACGTATTTGCAACAATACTTGCCTTATCGCACCAGTAGCGACAGAGCTGTTGTGAGGAGGAAGCAAGCAGCCCAGACAGCCGATTGTCTCATTTTATGCATACCTTTTCTCTTTTTCAAGTTAAAAGGAGTATAACCAGGCTGAGCTATTACCGGGAGAATGGATTTAGGTGGGTTCTGAAAGGTGCTCGCAGTGAACAACACAGGAAGAAGACAGAAGCCGAGAAGCAACAAAGCAGAAGCAAAGAAAGAAACAAGAAGTGCCGTTCTCACACAACGATACAAAGAAACAGTTGCACAAGCGAAACGGAGGATGGGAAAAAAAAGAATGCTTTTTAGTCAGGCTACGTCCATGTCTGGGTGCAGTTTCATGTTTTACTTACACTTAGAACCTTTTAAGAGAACTACAAAAAAAAAGGTCGAATAACACTGCGTATGTATGACAACCGGAAGAAAGAACAGTGCAACATCAAGTTGCATAATTCCTTTCCTTCGTTGCAGGCGTAGAGAGGAGAGGGGAAAAAAAAGGAAATAATTGAACATGAGGAGCATTCAGCTGCTTACGGAGATAAGGACTGCATGAAAAGCATGCTATTTAAATACATCGCACCGACGCCGAGCGTAGCAAACACGGATCTTTCCTACCCTCTGCAATAGTGCCACGCCTCTCACTCTTTCTCTCTCCTCCCTATTTCCAACACCAGTTTTTTCTCACATTCCTTGTTCAGGTTTACCGACGGAAGTGTCGGTAAGCCCACGCCGAGCCTGGACCTCTAACTCCAACCCGGTGTATTAGAGTACAGGGGAGCTGGCTGGACGGGAAACTCACACAAACTCGCAAAAAGAAAGGGGGATAATTGTAATCGCTGGAGACTAAATAATAATTATAAGTGGTGAAGACCAGTAAACAGTTACTTGATGTTTTGTTTTAAGAAGAATACACGGTTTTTTTTTTTTTTTTACGGATAGTACAATGTATTAAACAGGAGAGAAAATTAGTTTTCCGTTGTAGTGGGGAGACCGTGATTCAGTGTACATCAAGCAGACCTAATAATTAAATTGCTTATGTCCCTGCAGCCTATTTCTTTTTTTCTTTTTCTGTAAACGGCAGGTGAAGCTGCAGCTCTCTAGCCAAGCTGACGAGGATAAGGAGGGAGGGAGACGAAAGAGGGAGAGAGTAACGACGAGTTGAAGGCGTCATCATGCAGTTTCACAGACGGGTCAACACGATAATGAATCTACACATACACATGCACACACATACAATGGCACCTGCATGCACAAGGCTGCCGCCAGCTGCGCACCAGGACCTCTCAGAGCCCGACCTGCAGCGGCTGGTGGTGGCTGGGTCGCGCAAGGAGATGGCTCAAGCCATCGCGCCGGGTACGCAGCGTGCAGCGCATCAACGGCTGCACACCTTCCTGACGGAGGCGGAGGTGGATGCGCGGCGGACGCACCTCCACTACCTGCCCCAGCAGGCGGCCCGCAACAACAACGCCGGCGCCGCAGAGCCGCAGCGCTTACACGCGGCCGCAACGCCTGTACGCGATGGCGCTAATTTGGCGCATAGCGCTGAGGGTCAACTGAGAGGAGCGTCTCTGATACGCCATGGACCGTGGAGCGGCCATGACCGTCAAAGAGGTGGACGTGGCCGCAGCATGGCGATGCACCACCGACACGTCGCATCAGCGGCGGCGGCAGCACGTCCGGCTGGAGGTGGCGGTGTGAAGAGAGAAGGAGCCTCGCTGCTGCCTCTCCGTCTCCGCCACTTTGCTGGAGCTGCGGCGGTGGCGATGCTGATGGCAACAGCGCAGACCGCACACGTGGCGAGACCGAAGCCTCCCGCCGCACGATAAACGCCAGCGAGTCCTCCGACGTACGCGGCGGCTGCTCCGCTTCCACTTCACCTCGACGCCGCTGCTCTGCGACGCGTCGATGATCGCCAGCCATGCCGCGGCCACATCCGCCTCTGGCACGATCACGGCCGTACCACGGCCTATGATGTATCAGAGGCACTGCTCCCAGTTGACCCTCAGCGCTGTCCGCCAACTGAGCACCGCCGCGTACAGGCGCTGCGGCTCTGTGACGGCGGCGGTGTTGCTGCGGGCCGCCTGCTGGGGCAGGAAGCGGAGGTATGGCCGCGCAGCCACCTCCGCCTCCGTCAGGAAGGTGTGCAGCCGTTGATGCGCTGCACGCTGCGTACCCGGCGCGATGGCTTGAGCCATCTCCTTGCGCGACCCAGCCACCACCAGCCGCTGCAGGTCGGGCTCTGAGAGGTCCTGGTGCGCAGCTGGCGGCAGCCTTGTGCATGCAGGTGCCATTGTATGTGTGTGAGAGAGAGAGAGAAAGAGAGCGTGTTTGATTGTTTGTTTGTATTTTTTGCACAGAAAAATTAAAACTTGGTATTGTATGTAAAGAAAGCATACATAGTTTTTAGTGGGAGAAAAAAAGGACGATTACTATGCTGATTTGATTTGGAGCCTAGGTCATTGGTAGCGTTGAGTAGTACGTGCCGGAGACGGTGTGAGAAGTAGTGGGCGAGTTCAGCAAGTTTGATCTCATGAAAACAAAAAAAAAGACTAAGTGCGGAAGGAAGGGTAGAAATCAGCGAATTGGTTTCTCAAAAAGACAAACTTGTCGCGTTGTTAGCGCGACTGGGGTAAGTTCTATAAACAAAACGTAAGCATCACCTTTTTTCATCAATTGCTTTCAAACAACTATTCTTGGGTGTCTTTTGCATCTTTTTTCATGACCACAACAAAAGATTCATCTTTAAATGAAAAAGGAATTAAAAATTTTAAAACGAATTTGAAAAAAGGGTTTTTTTGAATGAAAAGACTCAAAAGCGGCGCAAGAAAAGTGGCGAAGAAGGCAAGAACAAAAGAAAGTACTAAATATACCAGCAGCGGCAGCACGAGCTTGAAAAGGGGGAAAAAGAAAAATGCTTCGCATTGGGATAAAGCTCTCGTCTTTTCCATTCCTTTAACTGCTCGGTTAGCGAGCAAAAAGGACAAAGTAAGCAAAATGGAGTGTGCAGAAAAGGTAAACAATCAGTCCCTGATAATGACTGTAGAGGTTGGTAGCGAAGTAGGAATGGTTGTCACCGACGCGCCGCGGAGATTTAGCATCTCCAGCTGCGTTGCACTTCCAAGCACGGAGATGTCACGCACACGAGTGTTCTCCAGCACCAAACGCAGCAGCCCTGGCGCACACGTTGCTAAGGCGGAGATGTCCTCCACTTTCGTCCCTGTAAGATCCAGCGCAACGAGTCGCGCTGCGGAGCGCAGTGCGGCGATGTCGCAAACATCTGTGCCCTTCAGTCCGACTTGCTGGAGCACCGGTGCACACTGCCGCAGCGGTGCGATGTCCGTCACCGCCGTACCACGCAGGCCCAACGCCTCCAGCCGCACCGCCGCGCTCAAGACGGAGATGTCACCCACGCGAGTGCCCTCCAGCGCCAGCAGCTGCAGCGTGGGTGCGCACGCGGACAAGGCGGAGATGTCGCGCACACGAGTGCCGGCGAGGAGCACGACCTCCAGGCGTGTCGCGTCATGCAAAACGTCGATGTTGTCGATTTCGTCGCACCCACATAAGTCGAGTATTCTCAGGTTTGCCGGGCAGTGCCGCCAAACGGCGATGCTGCGAGGACGCGTGTTGCTCAGCAGGAGCACGCGAAGCTTTCCGGCTCTGCTGAATTCCCTCCACGGCGACAAGTCGGAAATGTTCTGGCAGCCCCGCAGGTCGATCTTTACGACGTCATCGAAGGCGATGAGGGAGCTGATATCAGAGATAGCGGTAGACGACAAATTAACTCGTACCAGCTTCGTCAGTCGGCGCAGCGCCGCGATGTCTGTCAGCGCCGTGCACGACGCAGCCGTGAGCGCTCTCATGTCGAGGCACCCACCAAGCCCGTCCAGACTGTCGATGCTTGTGTGCGACGCGTCCAACACTCGTAGCTCGCGCATGTCGGCCAACGCGCAGAGGTTGCCGCTCACGCCACACTTGCAGAAACGCAGTTCTCGCAGCTTCCTGCACCCCCGCAACCCATCCAAGCTACGGATCGCGGTGTTGGAGAGATCTAAAAAGACGAGGTTGCGGAAGAATCCGATTTGTGGAGCGTCTGCGAAGGCTGCGCAGTCGTGCAGGTCAAGAACCTCCATACCATCGTGACTGGCCAAGGCACCGAGGCCCGTAATTTTGCTTGCCGGAGCACGAAATTCGCACAGCTGTGGCGCGCAACTGTTCGATTTGGAGGTCGACAACTCCGGACATTGACACACCTCCACGGGCCTGCCATCTTGGCACGCAAACGAGGAGGTATCCTGCTCTTTTTTCGTCGATATCAACGTTAGTTCGTGAAGGTTGGGGCAGTTGACGAAGCGGAGGACACGCAACGAGCGGCATTGTCTTAGCCCAGCAGCGTCAGACAGGTCGCAGTCCTCGACTGTAAGTCGGGTGAGGGAGGACAGCGCAGCAACGCCCTCGAGCGAACAAAGTCGTGGGCATCCCTTCAGCTTCAATTCCCCCACGCTATCAAAGCCGTTCAGTTCCCCGCCATCAGCAACGTCCACTCCCTCGATCACCAAAGAGGGAATAGCGTTGCGGTGGGGCAAGTCACGCATCTCCTGGGCACTGCAGCACACTGTCGGTGAGACGCAGATGCCCGTTGATCGCGCCGCCTGGTCTTTTTCGGACGCCACGTCTCTCGCTAGTAGTTCCAGGCCAATCAGAAAGCGTCGCAGCTCAAAGAAAACGTTCTCGACATCCGTGCAGCGCCACCGCCAGTGGCGGATCATCGGCTCCGTCAGCCTCGAAAGATCCAACGTCACGTACGTCATGGCCTGTTCGTGCATCGCAGTCCGCACGTGCTGCCGCACGGTGTCACGAAAAGTCTGGTCGCCTCCCTGCAGCGTCACGGGGCGGCGGCAGACAGGGCACAGCCGGTCATTAGCTTGGTTCAGCTGTTGAAAGCAGTCCACGCAGACTCGATGGCGGCACGAGCCCTCCATCGGGTGGACAAGAACGGAGTAGCAGAGGCAGCAGAAGAAGTCACGCGGCAGCGCGTCCTCCATATCGGAGGGGTAGAGGTAATCAGGCACATCCATCATCATCGACACTAAAAAAAGGAGGATTTTTCGTTTTGGAAAAGGATAAAAAGGTAAATACGCTGATTTATAGAAAACTCGGCGGAACAGAAGCTTCAAAAGGCGGTGCAGCGCTTTGAAGGAATAGCAAAATTCGAATGGTGACGAAAACACCGCGTTTGTACCAAAGCAGTAGTAAGCAGCTTCACTTAAGAGTAGACCAGAAAAGCACTATCTTTAATTTAAGGAGCCAATACTGGGCGTCACATTCCGCTGTTTTGTGCTAAGTAAAAGCTCAGCTGCTTCTTTTAATTTGAGTTTGGTCAGAAGGAGGAATTGCGGGGAGAGCAGAGACAAAAAGCGTAAAAAAAAGGGAGGCAATGAGCGCAAGGTCTGCATAACCAGAAAAAAGAAACGTGACGAGTTGAGCAGAATTAAGTCGACCATGAAAAACATAAGTAGAGAAAAATGAAAAGCCTCGAAACTGCACCTACTCAGCATGTGTTTTCCGCGCAGTTTACAATTCTTTATACGCAACGCAGCACAAACAAATAGAGGTGCAAAAGCATTTGCTCAAGCTGCACAAACCGTACACTACGAGCTGACTCGTTGATTGATCCTGTACAAAGGGCGTGTCCGCCACTTTGTCGACATATATTGAGACAATAGTAAAACTCAGCGTCAGTGCTTGGGAGGTCATTCCACGATCTGCCTCGGTGGGAGAATCAGGCGTACGAACACAAGAAGCAGCTGTAAACCGATGTTAACTCTTTTTTTTCTACAGATCGATGATCAACAAAATTGATTCGTAAAGCATTTTCTGCCTCAGGACATCAATCATGTGCCACTGTAAATTGCCAGCAATTCGTACAAAGCCGTGCTGGACATAAACACAGTGTAAGCTGTTACAAAAGCGGAAAGCAAATCAGTGTCGCAGCTCAATCATCACCAAAAGCCAGAAAGCGATTTTGTGATAGACTGAAGCTTTGTATGCTACTACGCTTAATTAAAAGGCATCCGTGAAAACGGCTGGACAGAAGGAAAACAGACGAGGAAATGTCAAAGCAGAAATGTAGTGTACAGCCAATACTATGCACTTTTCTCTTCTCCTCGTCAAGCAGTGTATACACTTGACACGCAACGACAAAAAAGAGAGGCAAAATAAAAGAAGCAAGGATGTAGTCATTATTGCAACAACGCAAAGTCGGCAACCCAAGAAACGACCATCACTCGCCCAGAAAAAAAAAAGGACGCATAGCTTCCGCTCGACAACGTAAAAGAACACAACGGAAAAGTTGCCTCGACGGGATTCAATGGTAATGTTTTTTGAAAAAGTAATAAAGATGGTTCGCTGAAGAAAAATAACGGAACGTGACGAAATCGGAAGACATGACGTTCAAAAACAAAACAAAGGAGCTGTAGGAGCGGAAAACAAGAAAAAAGTTTCATAAACAAAGCACAGGTAGCAAAAACCAAGTTCATTTGTTTGGACAAGCACCCGTCTGCTACTCATTCAATTTAAGATTTAGTCATAAGACAAGTGCAAAACAGGAAGATTCAAAAAAAGAAAACTCAGAATCAGCTCACCTGCGCAACACCAACGAAAAACTCCCAACAAAAAAACTTAGCAAGATAAAACAATGATTAACGCAACAAAAAAAAAAGGA
>JASAOP010002347.1:0-15709 GCA_030849055.1 Crithidia thermophila | reverse complement strand
CTCCACGTGGTTCGATGGGTAGGACATTGCGGAAAGCGAAAAGTTGGTGTTAGGAGACTGAGTGAAGGCAGATGATTCAAATCGGCAACTTTCTTTTTTTTTTTTTTTACAGCAGAAGCGTTCAGGGAGAAGACGTAGGAGAGGCAGAGGATTGATGAAGTGAAGCTTCGCATTTTGCTTGCCCCGTGGGCAACTTTGCAAAAAAGAAAAAGGTTGCGGTGAGCACTTTTACAAAAAGGAGCGTTCTAACTGGCTTTGCAACGCTGGTGCGCGTTCAACGGAAAACATGCTTTTCCTTCTTTATTCGGGGTTGTGGCAGAGAAGAAAAGGTAAATGACGTTCACAATTCCTCATCCAATGCGCCTCCAAGAAGGACGGAAATGGTGCGGATGAGAAAATTCGGAGTTTTAAAGAACAAAAAAAAGGAAAGATGCATACAGGAGTTCCCTTTATTTTTTTTTTTGAAGTTGTCGACGTTCCTTTTCTTGTTCTGTGCAGTTTTTTTTTCTTTTTTTGGTACAAAAGGAATTGGGATCGACAGCGACTGCGTCGGCTACAGAAAATCGAAGGAGGGACTAGTCATGATCGTTTGCAAGGTTTCATTTGTAGTCGACGGGTGGAGAAAGAAAACAAACAAAAAAAGAATGTACAAGCGGATTCGGCGTTACCACCATCTAGATTGTGTATAGCACAAGGACTATTTTCTGGTGTGAATGTAAAAGTGACCCTCCATTGCGCACCACTCCACACTCATCTCCTGCCACAAATAGTCTTTCATGTCGAAAAGCTGGAACGCTTCGGGATCGCGAATGGGTGCGACTGATCGCGCGTGTGGGTACAGGTCGTCAAAGCACAAAATACGTGTGCCAACCGGAGTAGACCGGAGGCGCTCCGACAAGAAATGTGTTAAAGGTTTGGGAAAGAGAAGGTTTGACATAAGAATCACTGTCCGGCCAGCTTCTTTGTCGAAAAAGGAGGAGCTCGACAGCAGCTGCGCAACGTCGGCTGTGACAATGTCAACATCCGGCATCGCGCGATCGAACTTTTGTTCTAGCTCGCCGCGGAGAAGCTGCCACGCCTCGCGCGCGACCTCAGCGTTGTGCGCGCTGATCTCAATTCCGACGCACTTTGCGCCCGTCAGGCACGCAACTTGGAACAAAATGGAGCCGTTGCCGCAGCCAATGTCGTAGAACGTATCGCTCTCCTTGATGTCCAGCAAGCGGATGAGTCTCGTGACAAATGGTGTTAGCAAAGACTTAGCGCAGAGCTGGCGTGCACCGCTCACTTCTACAACGCGCTTTTTCGAAACATGCTCGTAGGCGTTTGCGAGCACCTTTTCGAAAAAGACACAATGGCATTGCTCAGTCGGGCAGTGAAAACAGCCGCTGGAGTTGGCCGTCGTGCGCAAGGGCAGGCGTATCGGGTCGTGTGGGCTCCCGCTACCGAGTTCGCGTGGTGTTACGGCGAGCGCGGCGTCGGTGTTGACCGCAGCCTTGGCCAGCTTCCCTAGCGCAGCATCGGAAACGAGAAAGCGAGAGATGGGTCTTCCCGTTTTTGCTTGTGCAGGCGTCCTCTTGTGCTTTAACAACGGCATCTTCACAGCGACAGTAAAAGAGCAGTGTCGCGAACTTAAGGAAAGCAAGTGGTATTGTGTGCCAAAAAGAAAAAAAATACTGTATCGTGAAAATTTGAAAAAAAAAAAAAGAATGTGCGTGAAAGAGAGCGAAAAAAAAAAAAGGCTGAAAAGCCTGACGAAGTAGGAAGAGGCAAAAAAAGAGAAGGCGGCAATATGCCGTTGTATTCTATGCGTTCGGCCTTCTAAAAAAAAAAAAAATGGTTTAACATAAATAATAACAATAATAATAAAGTTGTTATCGAACATCGGCAAAAAGCGACAAAGGGGAGAAAAGGGGGAAGAAAAGAGGTGACATGAGAAAGCAATAAATGGCTTTTTTTTCTCTTTTAGGCAAACGAGTTTTCCCGCAATGAATTCCAGTGCATAGAGGTGGGTAAAAACTGAAGAATTTTTCTTCTGCACCAGCCAACGGGGCATAATAAAACAAATAAGGAAACAAAAAGAAAAGTGCTGCATTGGTGTTGCCTTTTTTTTTTTTTTTAACTGTCTAATTCACGAACAAATCGGCGGACTATGTAAGGCTCAACCATTTTTTTTTAAATGACTTTCACATTCAATAGCGGTGATACGTATGTAAGAAATTAAATCTGACAAAAAAAATAGCTTATTTTACTCACGCATTCATACTCATACACATACTCCTCACCGCCTAGGAAACATGTTATTTCTTGTTGCGCATTGCCTTCAGCCGTTCTTGTAGCAGCTCCTTTCGTTTCGCCACTAAAGCATTCTTGAACTCCTCTTCGCTGGGAATTGTCAGCTTTCCATCCTCGCAATAAGACTTCACAAAGAATTTTGATGTTGTTGGTTTTGAGCTGAAATCGAGTGTGGCGCGAAACTTGGCTTCGGCTTCTCTTTCCTCGCGCAGAAGCTCGGCGTCGGCAGAAGCGGAGCCAAGCCAGCTCACCCTATTTGTGTAATCCGCGTCTTGCGTGATGGCGTCGTCGTCCTCCTCTTCGTTGTCGTCTAGCACGAATTCGTCTCCAGCGTCGTCCTCAGAAGACGATGCTGCAGTCGACTCACCCGCTGCTTTTTCTTGCTTTTCCCGCGGACGCTTGCGCGAGGCTTCCGCCTCAGGCAGGTCTTTTGCGCAGCCAAAATACAGCTTTCGCCGAGTGTACGCGGGGGCCTCTTTGTCGCTGAGAACTGCCAGCCGCACTTCCCACTGATTTTTTCGAGAAATTAGCTTGTTGATCTCGTCATTTTTAGCTCGAATGACTGCCTCGCCGTCCTTGTCAATACTCGAGAGCTTGGAGTCTCGCAGATGTGCAATTTTATCGCCGATCTCCTGTTTCAGGCGGAAAAGGACATGCTTGACAACCTTGACATCCTCTACCTGGTGGGGGTTGGTGGGAAGCCTTTGAAGTCCGAGAAGCGCGAGGCGTTCCTCTTCTTGTCGCCGTTTCGCTAATTTGTAGAGAATAGTATTTTTTCTCTCCTTTGTCCGGGCAAGCGTGCCCTCGATTTCGCGAAGCCTGTCTTGCATCTTTGTATTAGGTGAAATACCTCCGCGACTCTCTCTCTATTATTATTCTAAATCAAAGAAAGGAAAACAATGGCAAATTTTGCTGGCGGGCACTTTTTGCAAGTTGAAATGTGTAATCAGTATGTTTGTTTCTTGAGAAAATATGAAAGAAGAAAAAGAAGAGAGTGGATAAAAGAGATTGGTGACATTTTAATACGTACATCGTTGTTGGTTGGACATGAAGCGAGTCGAAGTCAGAGTGCTTTTTAACAATGCAAAAAAATAAAACACTATTTATTTGTTGCTTAAGCGTGGACGGCATCAAATGCACCTTTGACACTACTTTGCTGCTTGCATTGAATCATTTAATGAAAGTTATCTGTTTTTTTTTTTGTTTTCCCAGGTTTGTGAGCGCGCATTAAGTTACAATTGCGGCAAAGCTCTTGCACATAACAAAAGAAAAGTACCACTTAAAAGGCATTCCCCACCCTTGCCCAAACGAGAGATTCGGGCATCGGTTGGCCTGTTCATGAGGATTGTTGCGATGCAAGTCAAGTGAATGCGTCGCGCTCTCCGATAACGATTGCTGTTTGCTGTATCGCGCTTAACAGAGATGAGCAGACAAACCTGCACAAAGAAATGAAAAGAGGCGTTGCAGAATGTGACGGAGGACAAAGAAGAGGACACAGAGGAGTGAAAAAGGGGGGGGGGGAGGAGTCGTTCTGAAGGGGGAGTGCGGGGCACGCAAATGGGTTTCAGTAGCGGAGCTCTCAGCTAGGGCGGTTGCAAAGGGAAGGCTACGTGTGTCACTAAATGCTTTCGTCCTTGTGCAGTATTCAAAAAGTTTTTTTTGTGGACACCGTTAACGCGTAAACATTTAAAGCACAATTTTTTTTTTTTTTTTTTAGATGGGAGGTGCGTAATTCATGGCGGCAACGATACGAATATAGCGTCGCGGATGCTTAAAAACAAACTCTGCGCTTTGACTTGAGCTCTCAAACTGAGCTCTTGACTAAAACAAGTCTTGTCCGAGTCCACAAGCTGACCCTGATTAGCGGCCTGTCCTCTCCACTTCACACGTGGATGCAAATACATCCTCCACTTCCACTCTTCCTCCTTATTCTCTCTCTCTTTTTTCTTCTCCTCCTTCGCTTTTGCTTTAGCAGCTGAAAACTATTCCCAACGCATTCTTTTCTTTGCGACTGTCGCTACGACCGCTCAGTTCGCCACTCTCTTTCTCACAACCCCCCTTCCCACTTGCAGTTCTCGTTGTAAAGTAGCCCTTCTCCCCCTTCGCTACCCATGGCGTCCGATAAACAATTGGTTGCCGATGACAAGAAGGTCCTCGTGGTTGGTGCTGGCATGGTGGGCGTCTCTGCCGCCTGGCATTTGCAGCGTCGCGGCTTTCAGGTCACCGTGATTGACAGGAAAGCCCCTGGTGAGGAGACGTCGTGGGGCAACGCCGGCGTTATTCAGCGCGAATGCTTGAAACCGTACCCCATCCCAGACGGCTTTGTCAACCGCATCCGGATCGCGCTCAACACAAAAGTCGACGTCCGCTACAACGTGACCTCCCTCCCGCAGAATCTCTACGCCATTTTTCTGTACTGGCGCAACTCCAGCCCACGATTGTATGAGAAGAACTGGAGGGCGTATTCCACGCTTGTCATGCACTGTACCGACGAGCACGAGACCATGATCAAGGCATCGCACTCCGAGAAGCTCATCCGCAAGTTCGGCTTCTACGAGCTGTTTCGCACAAAAAGCATTCCAGAGGCGCAGAAGCAGGTGGATGAGGACCGTGCCCTGGGCATCAACGTTGACCTCGTCACCAAGGAAGACTTGAAAAAGGAGGAGCCAAGCCTCAACGCGGAGGGCTTCAGCTGCGGCGTCTTTTTCAAGGACTCGTGGCTCGTCGTGGACCCCGGCGCGCTCGTCAAGGCGTACGCGAAGAACTTCGTTGCGAACGGTGGAACCGTGGTTCAAGCTGCTGTGCGGGACATCTCTCCGCGCTCTGATGCGGAAGGCGGTGGCTGGCGGGTGTCCACCGCCAAAGGAGACTTCACTGCACCGCGCGTCGTCGTGGCGACGGGACCTTGGTCGAACGAGGTGCTCGCACCGCTCGGCTACAGCTTCCCTCTCATTCCTCTGCGAGGCTACAACACGCACTTCAAACTCGCCGACAACGCGCAGCTGAACCACTCCATTGTCGATCTTGACAACGGCTTCGTTGTCGGCCCGATGAGCGCCGGTGTGCGCCTCACCACCGGTGGCGAGGTCACCACGCTTTCTGCGCCACCAAACGAGATTCAGCTCCGCAAGTGTGAAGCGATTGCACGTGAGATGCTGCCTCTGGAAAACCAGGTTGGTGACGTGTGGTACGGACACCGCCCCCTCATTGCGGATATGAAGCCGGTGATTGGCGAGTCGCCGAAGCATCCCGGGTTGTGGATGTGCTTTGGCCACGGCTACCAAGGCTTTACTCTGGGGCCGATTTCTGGCAGGCTTTTGTCCGAAATGATGGCGAAGGAGAAGCCGATCGTTGACCCTGCGCCGTTCTCGGTGGGTCGTTTCTTGTAATATTGAGATACTTGGTAACAAGACGCATTTCCTTTTTCTCTTTTTCAACCTTCCAGTGTCTTCCTTATCGTTTCTTTTTCCTATGCGCTTGTACCATTGCTTTCCTCTTTGTGTTTTGTATCTCTCGTTTCACGTTCGCGTTTGCTAGAGGAGGCTTGTCTCTGCCTTCTGTTTGTTGTACAACGTTTAGCAGTTGAACTGTGGAGAGTCAAGCTGGAGTGCACCTCCACGCAGCAGCATTCTTCCTCTAATAAAGATACTGACTAACTTATCATCTTTACTATGAGTGTCTTCATCATTCGCTCTTTTTCTTTTCTTCGACTATGAGCAGCTCGAACCTTGAGCTCAACATTTAGCGTCATGCCACCATCCGTTAGCAAGTAATAGTCATAAAGTGAGATAGGAAGAAAACGGAACTAGCAACGAGACTCAACGGAGCCGAAGTTTGGAAAGGGAGACTTCAAGCGCTTGGAGGCTGCGCTCCCCCTCTCTCCCGCGCTGTCAAGCATTACTTCTGGGCAGCATCCAGCAGCTCTACGTGTTCTAATATATATATATAATTTACTGTTGCTCATTCTCGTTGACGCAAAGAAGCAGTTGTTTGCCAGTGGTAGTGTTACTGAAGCCGCGCACTGTAGTGTTGTTCACACGTATGCCCACGCTATCTTTTCACCTGCGCATCTCTTTCGTATCTTCCCTTCTCTCCTTTCTGCACCCGCTACGCCATGCTCAAACACCTTTCATTTACTTACTGGCCAAAGTTGCTGACGTTGTTTCTCTGCTTTGCTGTAGCCTTAGAGTTCCTTTTCTCACAACCCTTGATGACAATGTCTGAAACAAGGAAGGCGAGCGTACAGGGCGATAGCCGCTCAGCAATCGTCATCGGTGCCGGCATTGTCGGTGTCTGCGCAGCGTGGCACCTGCAGCGTCGCGGATACTCAGTTGTCGTGGTCGACCGCAAGCTTCCTGGTGATGCGACCTCGTGGGGAAACGCAGGGCTTATCCAGCGTCTCCCGCCATCTCCGTTCCCGCGTGGTCTGGCAAACAGGGCGAGCATTGTGATGAACTCTCGCAACGACATTCGCTACACCTTCGCGGGCATGAGGGAGTACTGCTATCCCCTCATGCTCTACTGGTGGAACTCCCGCCCATCGGTTTTCTCGCGCATTGTCAAGGAGTACGCGACCTTGGCGGAGCGCTGCACGCAGGAGCACGAGGCGATGGCACAAGCTGCAAAGTGCGAGCACCTCATTCAGCGCACCGGCTTCTTCGACCTCTTTCGCTCCAAACCGCTGGACGTCATCGGAGACTCTGTGGCGACGCAGCAACGCGACGGCCAGTCCGTTGAACTCATCACACCCGAGGAGCTGAGCCGGAGAGAGCCCAGTGTCAACGCCTCTGCGTTCACGGGAGGCTACTTTTTCACCGACGCCTGGCTCGCAACCGACCCCGGAGAGCTGGTCAAGTCGTACGCCAATCACTTTGTTGCCAGCGGTGGAACAATCGTCAGGGCGACTGTCAAGAGCGTTGCCCCGATTTTCAAGGAAAGTGGCTCGAGGTACGTCGTTGAAACGGACAAGGGGAACTTCGAGTCACCTCTTGTTGTGGTTGCCGCAGGCCCGTGGTCCAACGAAGTGCTGAAACCCTTGGGTTACAAGTTTCCTACGTATCCTCTGCGGGGCTACAACACGCACTTCAAGCTTGCAGACGGTGCGCAGCTGAGGCACACTATCGTCGATGTGGACAACGGGTACTCGCTCGGCCCAATGGTCAAAGGCATTCGTCTCAACACCGGCGGCGAGATGGCCTCGATGACATCTCCGCGAAACGAGATCCAACTGGTGGCTGCCGAGGCGGCAGCGAAGCAGGTTCTCCCGCTGGAAGGGCCCATCACCAAGCCGTGGGTGGGGTACCGCCCGTGCACGGCGGATATGAAGCCGATCATTGGTGAGTCACCTCGACACCCCGGCCTTTGGATGTGCTTCGGGCACGGCTCAAACGGCCTCACCCTTGGTCCCGTCTCGGGCCGCCTCCTTGCAGAAATGGTCGCCGGCGAGACGCCTTTTATTGACCCAACGCCGTTTTCCGCCAGTCGATTCTAGCTTACGCCTTTTCTGAATTTGCTAATTTGGAGCAAAGCATAGGGGCAGCATGCAGCTAGCTCGCGTGCGAAAGCGCGTACTCTCTTTTTCTCTCAAGGTTGCCAACTGCGTTCAAAAAGAGCAGCTGTGCTTCATAAAGCTTTACAGTGTGAAGCAAGTCCCAAGCTTTTTTTTTTCTTCTTTTGTTAACTGTTTCACGTACTCTCCGCAGCCACGTGACTCTTCTTGTTGTACATCCCTGTAATATCTTTTTTATCGTTAGGGAGACTGTGAATAAAAGTAAACTCAATGCCAAAAGTGAACCTTTCTTTTCTCCATCGTTTGTTGGTGCCTGATACTGTACTGCGCAGCAATGGTAAACTGCATGCTTGATCGGTCACCTGAGTGCGCTAAAAACTTTTTTGTCTTCTTCACAGACGTCCGAAAATGTGACAGCGATCAGCACTTGCTGTAGTATAGACGGCACCGGTCTTTGTTGTACCCTATCTCTCTTTTACATTACTTTCAGATCTTTTAGACAAGTCATTCGTGCAGTCTGGCATTTGTGTTTTTGAACTCGTTGAAACCGCGCACGCGGTGCAGCCGAACCGCGTGGAAATGGGAATGATGACGAGAAGAAAGAGTGGAACTCGCAAAAATGGTGCATTCGCGTAAACAACGGGCTCTCGACAGCCGCGTAAGAGCATTGTTGTCTCTCAAGGTTTCGACACACGAAGCTGGAGTGAGGACAGCTTCAGGTATACGCAGGTTCGCGCCTATCGCGGCTTTCAGCTTCCTTTAGGCTGCATCACGCTCTCTCCTTTCCTCTCTCTCTCTCTTATCTGTCACGACTTTGGCGCTCTAGAATCATTTTTCCGAAAGCCTACTTTTTTTTTTATTCGAAGCTAATCTGCCTGTTTTCGTTTCCCTTCAGAGAGCTTAAAAGGCTCCACATTTTCTTCTCTGCTTACTACCGGTTTTCTTTCAACGAGCCAAGATGAGCGCAGACGCAGAGCTGCCGCACTTGACATTTTCGGACTTTCAGCTGTCCGTCGAGGTCAGCTTTTGGGAAGAGCTGCGTCGAATGAAGCTATCGGAATGGAAGCTCGAAGAGCCTTTCGCGCCTCTTCACGGGACTCTCCGTGTGAACGTCTCCGATCGTGCAATTCTTACTTCGCCAAACGTTGTCCACCTCAGCGCTGCCAGTTTTTTAGTGAATCCAGCAGCGCGTGCAACGGCGGACAGCTTTGCTGAGGTGGTGGATGTTCAAGTGAGTGGGAGAGTCAGGAACTTCAACTTCGCGGAGGGCCTGAACGCGCTGGACTCGCGAAACGCGCTGCTTGCTGTGGTCGCCGAGTACTTGCTAAAGCCGGCTTTGGCTGAGTGCGCTACCTCTGCGGAGGAGGAGGAGCTGTGGAGCTCGCTGCCCTTCCACATGATCTCCATGTTCACCTTCATCGACGCAAAGTCGTACCGCTTCTATCACAAGGAGGCATTCCCGGCCATCACGTTGGAGGGCTCACTTTTTGTGAGGGCATCCGCCCTCGGCGGCGCGGAGCCCCACCCTTTCACGGCGGCGGCGGCGCAGGCGGTGTTCGACCACGGCGTTGATCTGCTGCGCCGATTCCCTGAGCGCGGCTGCAACCCGTTTCTCGCAGCCGTGCCTTCCGGCGCCACCCCCACATTCAAGGTGCTGTCGCCGCGCGCCGTTGCCGAGGTCTCCGCTGACGGCGCTCTCCCCGTCTTGTGCCTCTTTGACTTCTCCGACACGGCAGAGTCGATGAGCGTGTCGGCGCGCAGCGTCATCACGTGCCTGCGGCTGGCACTGCCGTCGCTGACGTCTCTGAGAGTGTACGCGCTGCGCGCTGGCGGGCCAGACAAGAGCGTGTTCTTCGACCTCGCTTTTAGCGCGCTCGACTCGACCGCGGCAGCGGCGCTGCGATTGTGCGTCGGTGGCGCGCCTGCAGACGCCCTTCAGCGCGTGAATTGGAAAGAGGAGTTTCCTTTCCTGAAAGTGTCTGGGTGGCGCAAGAAGAAGGTGGAGGGGCTGGACCTCGGCTCCTTCATCAACCCCGTGCAGCGCGCGGACAGCGACTCGCGCTTCAACCTAGAGCTGATGAAGTGGAGAGTGCTGCCGTCGCTCGAGCTGGGAGGCTTGGCAGACTGCAAGGCACTTCTGCTTGGCACCGGCACGCTGGGCTGCAACGTCGCGCGCAACCTCCTTATGTGGGGGGTGCGCCGCCTCACTCTGGTCGACCGCGGGCACGTGTCCTTTTCCAACCTAGCCCGGCAGTCGCTCTTCACCTTCGAGGACGCCAAGCGGAACAGGACAAAGGTCGACGCCGCCGCCGAGGCGCTCCGCGCGATAATTCCCACGGCGGAGGTGCGTCCCGTCACGCTGACCATCCACATGCCGGGTCACCGCGTGGACCAGGCGAAGCTGGACGAGGTGGTGGGCGAGGTGCACCAACTCGAGGAGCTCATCGCGGACAGCGACGTTGTCTTTTTGCTGACCGACTCGCGGGAGGCGCGCTGGATGCCGACCATCATCGCCGCCGCGTGCGGGACGCCCGTCGTGAACGTCGCGCTGGGCTTCGACACGTACGTCGTGATGCGGCACGGCGTCCCCTGCGCGGCTGCCTCGCGGTCCAACGCTGTTGCCCAGGTGCCCGGCGACGAGGACGCGTCCGCCGCGCTGGGCTGCTACTTCTGCAGCGACGTCGTCGCCCCCGCCGACAGTCTCAGCTTTCGTGCGTTGGATGAGCAGTGCACCGTGACGCGGCCCGCCGTCTCGTCCATCGCCTCCGCCATCGCGGTGGACCTGCTCGCGGAGATCTACCAGCACCCCGCCGGCTTCTGCTGCCCCGCCTATCGGGAGTCAAAGAACGGCGGCCCTGACGTGGGCAAGTGCCGCCTCGGCGTCCTTCCCCAGCAGATCCGAGGCAGCGTCTTCTCGCACACGATGCAGCACCTGTGCGGGGAGCGCAACCCGTTCTGCACCGCTTGCGCCGACAAGCTGCTGCACGCCTACCGCGACGGCGGCGCAGACTTCCTGCTGCGCTGCGTCAACTCTCCCATGTACATTGAGGAGGTGTGCGGAGTGAAGGCGGTGAAGGAGAAGTGGGAGGCCGATGCGAAGGAGATCTGCTGGAGCTCCGGCGACGATGAGTGGGCCGATGCCTAAAGAAGCCGATGAAAAAGCTGCTTCCCACTTTAACGATTTTTTCCTCTCTTTGCGCCTTTGAAAACGTGTACGATGTGATGCAGGTTTTGTGAACTCGCCATTTTCCATTATTTCGTTTTGTCATTTTGAAGTACCGTTAAGAAACTTTATTCTTTTCTTTCTCTTGCTGCCATTTTTCGTCTTCAAAAAAAAAAAAAAAGGATTGATGAGATAATGATTAAGCGTTTGGTATCTTCATTCAGATTCGTAGCTGCATTCCAGTGAAAGCCGCAGAAAGCGAAAGAAAAGGGTATTTTCTGCATGCTGCATTTTTTCCCAGACACGCACACACTGATATCGCTGTAAGGAAGTGGAAGGTGCATTTTCGCCGCGCCGCTCCACCCGTTTGCTGATGGAGACCGTGAATGAACGTTCCTTCATAAGTGAAGCAAAACTTACTTACCCTTACACAGCAGCATATTTTTTTGTGTTCTTTTCTTTCATTGTTCTCTTCGTTCTCCTATGCTTTCCCCCCCCCTGTTCTCTACAACGCTCGCGCCAACACCACAGCAGCACCTTATCTATTCTTTTTCATTTCCTCGCACCTAAGCGCCGCCATGCGCAACACTCGCACTGCCAGCGCACCGGCGCAGCAGCAAGAAAAGCTACAGGCCGTGGTGGCCAGCATTAAGGACGCACAGCAGAAAACATATCGATTCTATCGCCACGCTCCTCACGAGCTACGCCGTCTGTTCACGCAGGGCGCGTTGGAGGTGTCGCTGCCGCTCGCAGCGGTAGCAAGTATGCTGCCGCAGAAGAAAAGTCTCACGCTGTCGGCGGCGAGTCCGCGCACCCGCCTCCTTGTCGAGATGTTCAACGAGCCCTCCCTCAGCAACGCCACCCTCACGCTCGTCTCAGCGGAGGCCGGTGTTGTCCACGAGTACGCGCCAACTTCGTCAACGCTGGATGCGAACGCGCTGCGCCACACCCGCTGGTGGCTTCAGAAGCCTTATTTTCCACTGCAGTTCTCGTGCGGCTCGTTGCTGGGCTCCATTTCCATCACGGACAAAGCGCTCGATGGGCTGAGCAGCGTCGTCGTGACTTGGGCGGTGGAGCGGGTGAAGTTCTCCGCACATCTGATGGCGCACCTTGAGGAGCTGACAATTCACGGCGAGGCGCTCGCTCATCTCTCCGCCATGGCGGCGCGCATGACGGGCTTGCGCAAAGTGTCCGTGAGCGAGGCAACGCCCGCCTCCCTCCGCGTACTCAGCCGCGTTCCCAACTTGCGTGACGTGTGCATTGATGGAGTGTTCAAGGAGCTCGATCTCGCCACGTGGGCGTCGGTCGCCGTCCTCGAGCGACTCACTGTTTCGTCTCCCAGGGCGAAGTCTGTTCTCGGGCTCCGGCTCTGCGTCTCCCTTCAGAAGGTCGACCTCGCTGGAGGCTTTCCGCCTTCCGTGTTGGACGACTGCGCAGCGGTGCCGACCCTGACCCGGCTGCGTGCTGCGCGCTCGCTGGTGTGTCCGACGCCCTTCACGTGGACACACCGCAACATCGTCTCCCTCAACCTCGACCACTGCATGAAGTTTGTCGAGCCGTCGTCGCTGTCGCTGCTGCCGCATCTGCGCACTCTCAACGCCAACGCGTCCGGCCTTCGCACCTTGGCGGGGCTGAACGCGTGTGCCTCGCTCGTGGCCGCAAGCTTCTCCGCCTGCAAGCACCTTCTCAGTCTTTCGGGTCTCGCGGGAGCGCCGAGGCTGCGGTGGCTGAGCGCGACGAACAGCACTGTGTGCGACGTTGCCGGGCTCTGCGCGTGCCGCTCCTTACGTGTCGTGCACCTGACGGGGTGCGCGTCGCTGCACGACATCACCAGTCTGGCCGGGACACCGATGCTGCGCGAGATCCACGCGGCGACGAGTGGCGTGTGGATGCTTGCCGAACTTCGCCGCTGTCCCGAGTTGAGGAAGTTAGTCCTCGACAAGTGCGGGCAGCTGCAGAACTGTGAGGGCTTTGCTGGAGCACCAAAACTGCGGACGATCAGCCTGGAAGGGAGCGGCGTCTCGAATCTGGACGGCCTCTCCACCTGCCCGAGCTTGGAGTATGTGAACGTGTCCATGTGCCAGAACTTGTTGACGCTGCAAGGGTTGGCGGGAGCACCTCAGCTTCGCCGCATCAATGCAGCGGAGAGTCAAGTCATGCACCTGGGGCCGCTGTTTCTGTGCCCTAACCTTACCAAGGTGCACCTCTGCGGCTGCGCGGCCATCACCTCGTTGGCTCCGCTCGGGGGCGCACCGCAGCTGCAGAGCATTGTGGCATGTCACTCTGGCGTGGTGGATCTCCAAGGCTTGTGTGGGTGCCCGCAGCTGCGGTCCGTCAACTTTGCCGAATGCAAGAAGCTGGAGAGTCTTTCCGCGCTGGCTGGGGCGCCGCGGCTGCGCGACGTGAACGCGCAGAAGAGCGGCGTGCGCAGCTTGTTGGGCCTCAACGCGTGCCCGTCGCTGACCTACATTGACCTTTCCCACTGCACGCAGCTGGCGACCATGTATCCGCTGAATCTAATGGCCCAGGTGACGATCATCTGTTGAGTAGAGGGGTGCGGCTGAATGAGTGCGCACTGTGGCGGCGTGTCACAACCGCCGCGCTCGGCCCTGCAGACGTTAAAAGAAAAAAAGGGTTGAGTTTATCTTCTTTTTTCTGAGTTTAACTAGAGGGTAATTGTCTGCCTGACTAGTGATTAGATTGGAGGGCATCAATTAGGAATAATAGAACGTTTCTCTTCTTCTGTATTGTTTCTGTCTATTGGGCTCTCAAAGATCCACCGAAGATTGAAATGAAACAGTTTGACGGTTCTCAAAGTTTTTGGTAAAAGAAAAAAAAAACGAAAGAAAAGATGAGTACAATTAATTTCGACAGCTCAGCGAAAGTGGCACGTATAGCCAATATGTGGCCTCGGCAATTCCGGCGCTGATGCTTTCTCCCATTTTCTTAAAAAAGCTGCTCGCCGCTTTAAAGCCTCTTGTGTGGAGGAGCGTTCTTACTGGCAAAACAATGCTTTGCTAGCGAAGAGACGCCAACGGGCGATTGTGAAGTTGCTCACTGTATCCAGAAGTACATCAGCTTCTTCTCCCGTGTTTCACTTGAAACCTTTTCTTGTCTTTCTTTCTCTTCTGCTGCGTAAAACATTTTTTCCCCACAACAGCAAGCGTGGTGAAGCATCTTTTCGACCTAAGAAAAACCTTTTGTTTTATCTACTGCTGCCGGTAAACACAACACAGCTTCATCTTCATTTTTTTCTTCTTTCCTGTATCTTTTTTTTTATTTTTGTGACGGGGTGCCTTTCTACGGTGGCTGAGTGACTCCAAATTTTAGCCGCAAAAAGTGCTTTTTTTTTAAAAACCGTTTTTCAACCTTTTTGTTATCAATTGAGAAGACTACCTCTGTTGACGGCTTTGTCTCTCTCATTCATTTTTCCATACGTCTTTTACAAAGTGAAAACTCCTTCAGTGCTTTTTTTCTTTTCTGTTTTCTTACGAGTCTTTGACTTTAAACTCTGCAACGACGAGTTGCACAACTAATATATATTTTTTCCCCTTTTCTTTGGAGAGTCGTTTCGAGCCATCGGCAGCCAGCATTTTTCAGAATGGAGTCGAAAATTGAATTCTGGAAATGCTTGCAACGAAACTTCCAGAGGTCGCGGCAAGACAGCATCGCCGACCACGAATCCGCAGAGAGACTGCTCTCCATGGCGAGCATGGACGACGATGACTGGACTTCGGCGGCGCTGGTGGTGGAGGGACCGGCGGCGGCCCTGACGGCGTTTGTGCGTGCCCTCTTCGACTGCAGTGCGGACGCGTCGCAGGAGTTCTGGCTGCCGTACCTGTGGAAGGGGATCACGAAGGAGATCCACAAGGAGACCGCGCGGGTGAAGGCCAACCCCGCCTCACCGTATGGCTGGTCCATTTACTGGAGTCTCGTCGTGACCGTGGCGCTGCAGTACGCGCCGGCGCGGTTCCTCTTCGAGCGCTTCCTCACCTCCTCGAAGCAGGACGGCGAAGGCGCGGTGACGACGGCGGACTTCGTCGCACAGTACCTCCGCAGCTGCCACATTGCAGCACGGAAATGGAAGGCCATTGATGAAGCTATTGCGCAGCGTCTCGCGGTTGGCCGAGATGGTTGCGTACAGCGGCTGAGCAAGATTGTCGCTCTCCGCGTGCCGGCCCCTTTTCTACCTCTCCCGCCGCTGCACACGGTGCTGGCCTCCGTGGACGATTTCATGCTGCTGATGCGCACCCTCTTTACATCCTTTTCGAAAGCGTGCAAGTCGTTTCAGTTTGCCACGGCCACCGGCGACGACGACGTGGCCAATGTTACGTTCGTCAAGGTGGACGATGAGGAGATGAACGAGCTGCTGTACTGCGAAATTTTGCAGAAGACACAGGCAGCCGTTGGGGCGGCGTCGAAGGCGCATTTGGGTGTGGAATTTGAGAATGCCGGAATGGAGGCCGAGGCAGACAAAGTGCACGCGAATAGTTTCGATGGCGTGGCCGCCGCCGTCTTCCGCAGTCCGTACTCGGTTCTCTCCTCCCTCGCGGACCGCATTGTGGCGTACGCCTGCCACGGCGAGTGCGTCCTCTCCGCAGCAGGGCAGGTGGAGCGGACCGTGCGGCATCGTCGAAGCGCCGCGGAGCTCAGCGCGGTGCAGCGGGAGGTGGTGCAGCTCCTCGCGACAGTCGCGGAGACACCGTACGTGGAGGGCGACAACAAGGCAGCGGAGAAGTTGGATG
>JASAOP010002346.1:0-15625 GCA_030849055.1 Crithidia thermophila | reverse complement strand
GACGACGACCGGCTGGTCGGCGTGTACAGCATCAGCACCGTGCTGTCCACAGGCTCCTCAGAAAAGCCACTGTAGTTTTCGTCGTTGAGGGTGACGTCATTGCATTTCGATTGGGACACAAAGGGGTCAATGCGCACGCTCTCCTGTGGTGGGCGGGGGTGTCTGACACCGGGAAAGCATGCGATAAGTAGGAGAACACCCAGCAACACCGCAAACACGAGCGCAACTCGGAAGTACGAAGATGGTCTCCGGCGAGCAAGCCGGCGGCTGCCTTCACTTGCACCTTCATCACTCCCCGAAAGTGACTGGGAAAGTTGAGGGGATTTGCGCGGACGCCAGGTATTCCTCATCGGATAAGAAAAGAAAAGAGTAAAAGGGTGAAAGATCTTTTTTAAAAAGAGAAAAAGGAGAAATTCACGGGTTGAAGGTAGATTAGTAAGGAAAGAAGAAAGAAGATTTATAAAAAGAAAGAGCCTAAAAACAAATGAACGTCTTGCTGCGATGTCAACACTCTCCAAGAGCCTGTGTATAAGGTTTTCAAAGAAAGCACAGCAGCTGAAGTTGACTGTTTAAAGGGGAGTTTATAGGAGTAAAACGAAAAAGAGGTGGTAACACTTAAAAGAGAGGAAATCAAAAACTGGGAAAAATAGATTCTTTGGTGGGTAAGAGATGAGTCAAAACCAAAGGCGACACGACTCTCTCAACAAGTGTTCTACAAATTGATGGAAAATAGTGTTGGAGGGGAGGAAAACGAAGGATTCGACGATAATTTCGATTCGAAGAGAAAAGGCTTTTTAGGAAAAGAATTATGTTGAGGGAAAAAGCAAAGCCTACAAGAAATCGAACGTTCGCGCTTGTTGGTGTCAAAATATTACTTTGAATTAGTAGAAATGAATTTATCGATGCGCATTGATAGTAGGTTTATTCAACACACATTATGTAGGATCGAGTGGCAGCAAAATGGGAGAAACACCAGGTGTGAGAAGGTGAAAAAAAATGAAAAAGATATAATTGTTGAAGACAGGATGGAAACACTGCAGCTAACAACTGAATAAAACTCCGTTCATGCGGAAAGACAAGTTTTGCCTGCAGTCTGATTCACTACGCAACGCTATTCGCCGAAATGCAGAGCACTTCACTGGCAGCATCGTTTGAGTTTTAAAGCGTAACAAACAAGAGAAAGAAAAAGGATCGTGCTTAGTCGCGAGCATCCATTATTCTTGTTACTTCTGTTCATCGCTTTGAGCACTTTTTATTTCTTGTATCCTCCACCCAATGTCAAGTGGAAAGCGAACGCGAAGGTTGCTACGCAACAACACGAAAGAGAGAGAGAGAGAGTAAAATTCGGAAGAAACAAAGAATGTGTGCCGATAAGAAAATGTAACAATAATAATAAATGTATGGAAACCTTCTATGAAAAGTCCTGCGAAAGAGGAGGGAAAAAAAAAAAAGCAGTGTCTTAATAGTCTCAGAATTCTGCTTTTTGACAACGAGATTAAGTTGTCTTGCTCCACGGAATAGTGCAATTTTAACGTGGGCTCGCCGACGCTACGTTTCAATGAAAACAAAAAAAGACCTGAGATACCTTTTTCGCATGGATCGAAAAGCGTTGCTAAACAAGTCAGCTAGTATTCTATTCAGGATGCAGGAGATCCAGCAAATCGCGCAGAAGAGGACAGATTGGTTTTCCTTGCTTTTCAGCCAGGCGAAGAGCGCGCGTGACAATGCCGTCTAAAGCGGCGTACTGCTGCGCTAGTGCGTCGCGCTCCTCCAGCAATTCGCCAAGCTCCTCCAAAGAAAGTGTGTCGCGAGCATCGAGCCGAATTTGCGAATTTGCCTCAACGTGCTGGACTGCGCTGCTGGGTGTGAAGTTTCCCACGCTGCCCGAAGGACGCGTGAGGTAGTAGTTGTGCTGCTCCTGCACATATAGCACCATCCCCTCCACCTCCTCCACGTCATTGCGTAGCGAAACGAGCGACTCGCGGAGGTGATCAGGGATGGCAATGGTGCCGCGCGTGTAGTGCGAATGCACCGTCTTGTCGCGGCCTGCTTCGGCGGGAGCGACGCTCGACGACGTCGTTGCGGCAGGCAGCGGCGATGGAGTGACGCGGTCCTCCTTGCTCGACCGCTGCGGTTGCGCGGAATCAGCCGGCGTAGCCATCGCAGCTGGGCTGGGAGTCGGTGACGCGCTGCTTCTCTCGGCGAGGTGCGACGACGTGGACCGCGCAGTTCTTTGACTCCGTCCGTCCCTTGCCCAGTCCTGCGAAGGATCCACGTGATGGTCTTGAGGAAGCTCGCGTGGTGCCGGCGGATCATGTACGCGCTGCTGCGAGAAGTTGTGGGGCGGATGAATGGGTCCACCGCTAATCTGACCGCTCCGCAGCAGCGCTGTGCGATTGAGCTTCACACCTTCCACGCTGCCTGCCACTGTCTCGCTCTTCTTCTCTAGTGCCTTTCGCGAGTAGTTGGCGAGCACCTTGGACATGAAGGCATACAGCCAGCGCAGGAGAAGGACGTGATCCTGTAACTTCCCGGATGCCAGCCGGCTTGCTTCCGCTGCGTACCGGTGCTCCACTGGCACACAGTTGCGGAGCATGTCCTGCAGCAGCTGCATATTGTGCGAGCACGCAACGCGCACCGGCATTGGATCGAGAGTCGCGTCGTTGCTCTCGCACACAAAAGCTGTCGCGGACCAGTCCACTTTCCCCAAGTACGTTCGTGCTTGCTCAGCTCGGCTTTGCGCAACAGGTGCCTCTGGCGAATGCGCTGCTGTGCAGTTTTGCGCTATCCTGCTCACCGCGGCCTCGATGATGGTGCAGTACGCTGCGCCGTCCCGCAGTGATTCTACAGAGGGGTAGGTAGCATTGCACAAATTATTTAGCCACGAGAGAAGCTCTTTACGACCACCCAGCACCGCTGACTGCAGTGCCATGGTAGCGAGGAAGACTTAAAAAGAGGGTGACAATGTACTAACAACGGTGAAGCGTGGTCAAATTTGAATATCTTTTTTTTTTGTTTTTGCGTTCGACCGTCTTTTGTTTTCTCCTTAAAGAGTTTTTTTTTTTCAAGTAAGGAAAAAGAAAAAAGCGATGTCAGTGATATGGAAAGAGACAGCGTTGGGTGGAAAAATATATATATTTTTTTTTTAATGTAGCAACGAAGCATACGCCACCCACAGACCGCATAATTTTGTCCAAAAACAAGATGGCTCGAGCAATCTGAAGAGGAAAATATGTTCGACGCTACGAAACGTATGATCCCTTATTCTAAGTCCGTCGTTGTGAATCTAATTTCAACAGCTAAAAAAAAAGGTCTTTCTGCCTCGTAAACTGGAAAATGAATGCTTTTTCGTCAGTTTGAGAAAATTCTTCATAACGGCAAGGAGAAAAAAGGGTTCACATGCGTTTTAAAGGAGCAAAAAACAAGTCGCGCTCGGCTGAGCGTCCCTTTAATTTTTTTTTGTTTCGTGTGATTACCTTCACTTCAAAGCCTTCACGTAAAAGAAGCAAGAGGCGCCTGTGAATCCATTTCGAATGGCAATGGTTATGGCAACTAACGCAATAAAGAGGGGGGAAGAGAGAAAAAAAAAGTCAACAACGGTCACAATCGAGCAGAACGATAAACGCAAGTATGATGGTACAAAAATGCAAGGAAGCAGCAAAATAAAATAGACCGAACAAGCAGCTGAGTCTGAACAACAAGATAGTGAACAAAAAAAACCAAAAAGACGAGGTGAAAGAGCACTACAACCTAACAAAAAACTGAGTGTCCATGGGTAAGACAAAAGCACAAAGCAAACCCTAATCTCTGCCAACGAGAGTGCAAAAGAAAGTTTGTTCTTAACTCATTGTGCTGCAACACCAGACGATTGGAGAAAGAAAGAATGATTGTAGTTGATGTAAAGTCCACTCATGCAAACGGATCGAAACCAGGTTCGAAGTCGTCATCTGAAGACGACGATTCGCCTCCCTGTGCTTTTTTCGACTCTGCTTGAGGCGGCAGATAGTTTCCGCCCGACGGTGAGCGGGTAAAAAATGATCTTGACGGCGCCGGCCGTGGAGGCGTCACAAACATGCTATTCGGCGACAACGTCGGTATGCCCGACCCGGCGGAGAATTTCATGAACGGGCTCGCAGGTTTCTGCGCGTCGGCGACCACCGGAGGAGGCGGAAGCGAGCTCTGCTCAACAGCAGTACGCGCGGCGAAGAGAGAAGGATCGGATGGAGGAGGCGGGGGCGGTGCGGCGAACGCAGCCGGCGCGTGGCCGTCAAAGAGAACATCCAGTGATGCGGGGGCGACCATGCTCGGCGGGGTCTTGGGTGGCGTGTACGATGTCACCGGGAAGTCGACCGCAGGTTTGTGCTCTGCATTCTCCGTCCTCTGCACTACACTGCCCTCAGCGGCCATACTCGGCGTGGTGGACCGCACAGACGATGACGCTGTGGAAGGGCTGGCCAACGACGCTGTCGATGCATCATCGGAGATGACAGCGTCGACTTCTGAGGAGCGCTCGCGGCGGGGCTGCTCGCATGCCGCTGCGCTGTCGTGATCCGCTGCAGAGGAGGAAGCAGCACAAGAAGTGTCATCCATCACGGCATTAAAATCAAACTCATCATCCTTTGCCGTCTCGCCGTGTGCCGGTGGCGCAGACGACGTTGACGACATGGCCTTCTCGGCTGCTGCATCGGCTCCGTCGACGCTGATGTCAAGGTTCTGTCTTTCCTCTTCTTTTTCCTGCATCTCGTCTCCCGACTCGCTGCCGCGGGCGAGGTGCGGCTCCTCCGGCGACGTCGTGGGCTGGTCCTCCTCCTGCTCCTTCTCCTCTTCTGCCTCGGCCAGAACATCATCAGCAGCAGCACCATCACTATTGGCTCCGTCCTTCTCCATCTCCTTTTGCAGCTGCGCCAGAAAATCGGCCTCCTCCGCCTCCGTCACCTCCAGCTGCGACGCCGCACTGACAACATCGCTGTCGTCGCTGTCGTGCAGCTCAACCGCGCTGTCCTCAGCCTCCCCTGCTGCCTCATCGCGCGCGTCGATCTCATCCACACGGGCGCGCTGGTCGGGTTGCTCCACGGCCGCCTCACCCGGAGAGTCGAGATCGTTATTGTTCTCCACCACATTTGCATCCATTGACGCCTCTCCTTCCTCAGACGCAAGCAGCTCGTTGGCGCCTGCGCCTGCGTCGTCCTCGTCCCTTGGAGCCGCCACACTGCCCGCCTCTTCCGTCCCCGCTTCTTCTCCTTCTTGATCGACGTCTTCGTTGGCGGACGTGGCGCTGGAGCTGCGGCGTGTTCCGTCGTCCTTCTCGATGCAGTCCGCAAACTGCGACGTCGCCGTCCCGTCGGCCTCGTCCGCCGACACGTGCGCCAGACTCTCCCCGTCGGCGCCGTGCTCCGCGGCGTAGTCGTCCGTGGTCACGGTGCAGTTGTCGGAGGGCATCGCCGACTCCTGCTCGCAGCTGGGGGCCGCGTCATACGCCGGACTGCTGTCGCGCGAGCAGTCCTGCGAGACAGATATGGCTGAGGCGTCGCCGTCATAGAGGTCCGGCGGTGCGTATGGCTCCGCCTCGTCTTCGCCGTCCTCACCGGCGGCAGCGTGGTCGCCCGAGGTTGCGGACGTCGGAGACTCGTAATCCGCGGCGGTGGCGGTGGGCCCTTCATACGATGTGGGCTGCACCGAGGAGGAGCGCGACGCCTCTGCTGCGCCGTCGCCGCGGTCGGAAGTCTCCAGTTTGTCCTCCGGCGTCTCGGTGGTGTCATACTGCTGCAACGCCTCCGACCCTCTTCTCATTTCGGTGAGGTGTGGTGCCGCTGAGCTCGTAGCGGGCGGCTCATCTCGCGAACTGTCTGTAGCAGGTGCCTGCTTTAAAGACTTCAGGGCGGTCCGCACCTCCTCCAGGTCTCGCGTAACCTCATCCCTCAGCTCGACGCCAAACTCCTGCGCGTCTCCATTCATCGCGCTGTCGCTGCCCAACTCGTGAAGGAGTGCCGCGTATTGTTCCAGGACACTGTTGTAAGCATCCATGGTCAAGTACGCGGTCGACAGCGCCTTCTGCTTTAGAAACAGTGCGGCATCGTCCTCCCCGCCCGCAAGGCAAGCCTGCGTCTCTTCAGCTGCTGCGCTTGCACATGCCGCAGAGCCGGTCTCCGTCACACCATCCGCGTAAGGAGCAGCTGCTCTCCACTCCATCGCCTGCGCCTCTAGCTCCTCATTTCTTCGCTGCAGCGACTCCAACTCTGTAGTGAGGGCCTCTCGCTCGCCGATAAGCTTGAGGCTGCACGACGCCAGCTCCGCCGTGCAGTGTTGAACCGTGGCGGCGTAAAAGGACGCCAGCAGATGGACCAGCTCATCCGTTGCCTCCTGCCAGATGCCAAGGCGCGCCGTCTTCTCCAAGCACTTGACGTCCTCTTGTGCATCTGCGATAACAGTGGCGGAGGTGGATTGCGGGCGACGTTGGTGGGTGCTGCGCTGTACCACAGTCTCTCGCTCAGTGAGGGGAGTGCCTACCGCTCCGTCCGCGTCATCCATCGCATTGAGCGAGTCTACGTTGTGCAAGGACTGCGTGCTGGTCGGTACAGCTGTCAGGCAGCGCTCCTCGGGGGAGTGCGAATTGTGGCGTCGCAGGCTCGACCGGGTGTCTTCGTCTTCCCTGTTCACGATGGAGGCAACGGACTGGTTGTGCGACGGGCGCGCCGTGAGAGAGGAGTTGAGGGAGGCGTCCTCGTGCAGGCGGCGCAGTCGGTGAATTTCCTTCCTTTGTTTCTCCAATTGTGCATTCATCGCGACAAACATCTCAGCACGATTGCGCTCCATCTCGTCGAAGCTCCGCTGCCGGTCCGCCTCAAAGAGCTCCATTTGCGCAAACTGCTCCTCGTATAGGTGGATGCGGTCAAGCAAATCCTTCTCGTGGGCATCAGGGTTGCGCACACGAATTGGCCGAAGAGAGCGGAAGTTGAAGCGTGAACGCGAAGCTGCACTGGAGTGCGTCGACGGCGTTGGCGACGCGCCGGCAGCCCCGATAGCCCCGGGCCGCCCGTCGTGAGACAGTGGTGACACGCGCGACGCCGCCGTGTTTGGCATCGACGCGGTGCGCCGCTCCGGCTGCTGCGATGCCCCTTCCGCAGAAGAAAATGCGGTGCGTGTTGCATTGCCGCGTGGTAAGGGCTGCTGCGGCGCCGACGTAGCACGCGAGCTCTGCGCGTCGTCGTCGGCGTAGGTGAGTTGTACGTTGACCGTGGCGGATTGTCGTGACGCGGCGCTTGCGAGAGAGCGCCGCGCACGCATGTAATCGCGCGTCATCTCTGCCATCTCCGCCTCGAGCTGCACGGCATTTCGTTTGAGCAATTCGTTCTCCCGCCTCAACACAGCCTTCTCCGCCTCGACAGTTTTAATGATACGCTGCATCTTTTCCTCGTGCATGTCCAAGTTGGAAACGTGGAAGTGGAGCCGTTCCACCTCCTGTCGCAGCTCCGCAACATCATCCTCCGACCGCCGGTCACTCTGCACAAGCTTCTGGCCCATGCGCGCCTTCTCCTCCTGGTCGTGCTGCGCCACGATTGCAGAGTAAAACGCGTTCACCTCCATAAGCTCGCGCATTTTGTTTTCCAGCACAGCAATCTCCTCCGTCTTACTAGAAATTGACGAAGCCGCTGCTGCGTTCTGCGATTTCAGCTGCGTCATCGCGTTCTCCAAGCTGTCCTTGCTGGGCGGGGGTGTGCGAGACGGGCGGCGATCCGCGTCTCCGCTACTTCTTGCTGTCTCGGCTGATCGGGCCACTTCTGGCGTCCGATCACCGCCACCGTTGTCGCTGGGCGATGCGTGGCTCTTTCCTGCCGCCTGCTCGACAGGCTTCCCGCGCGGCGGTGCATTGGACGTAGCAGCGGCGCTGCCAGCAGAATACGCCGTGAGAGCCGGCGCCTGCTCGAGACGCATCTCCTCCATCTGCTTGATTAGTGCCCCGATGGTCTCCTCATCGCTTGCGGACTTCTCTGTGAGACGGTCACTCTGCTGGCGCAGCTCTCGAATCTCGGCGTTTTTTTCGTGAATGAACTCTTGGAAGCCGCTAATTTGCGACTCCAGCTCCTTCACGCGCTCTTGTTCGCGCTGCAGCTGTGGGTGCATACGGCGGATAAAATCGACCAACTGCTCTCTAGTCGCCGTCTCCACATTAATCTGCTTCATCGTTGACGAGTTCTTCATCTCCGCCGCTCGACATAAAACTAAAGAAAGGAATAATTAAGGGAACTGAATCTCTACTTTGCTTCCTCTTTGCAGCAACCGACATCATAAGTAAATGGCGGGTGAGGAAAAGCAAGAAAGAATCGCGAATGAAGTTGCATCGAAGTGCAGTTGACGTATACACAAAGGGCACACAAACAAGACATAAGCGCGCAGAATAGGTGAGAAAAAGGGTGACGGTAGGGGGAATTCGAAACATTTACTGTCTCCCGACAGCCACGGAGAGCCCTGTCGCTCTACTGACTCGACTTTTGTTCTCACGCCTCTGTTTTTTTTTTGGTTTGCTTGTTTCCTACATCTACAATTCTCTTTTCTAAAAAGACCACAAATGACTCCAGAACGAGAACAGGAGCCTTAGTTGAAAAGACTTTTGTACTCGAGAGCGAGGGAGAGCGAGCGCAAGTCGGGCAACTCAGCTTCCGTCTGCAATACTATGCGTGTCAACGCAACCCTTTCGCTCATCCCAACAGGGTACTGCGGTATCTCTGCAGCTCGTTAGACCGGTTGTTGAAAAATAATCGTCTTTTCAATGCAGAGAAAGTTTAGCTAAAACAGCAGGTGTTTTTTTTTTCCGAGCATTTCAAATAGTTGTTTTAGTTGTTAATGCGGATTCCCCGCTCGGAGCAGGCTGGAAACCTCAGAATTAAACAGCATTGAAAAGCAAAAAAAAAAAATTTGCGTGTGTTAGTTCAAATTCACACTAAAGAGTTTGTGGAGAAGTAGAAACAGAGAATCTGTATGTTCTCCGAACTAAGTCGACACTTTTTTTTTTTTTTTAACGCAGTTCTGTCAGGTTTATAAAAACAGCCTGCTGATAGAAAGTAATGAAGCAACTAACGATAAACGGGTAAAAAAGCATAAAGAAAAGAAACATTGAAAAAACGGGTGTGACAGCGAAAAAAGAAAAAGAAAACAAAAAAGGAAGTTAAGACGATTGCATCACTGGGTACGTCGATCCTGAAAGCACACCACACATTCCACAAACCCACTCCTGGTCCGGGTCGCCGTCGCACGCGGCGCCATCGTGCGCGTTCACCGACCAACCGCAGGTCGGCGTCTTCTCGCGCAGCAGACGCATGTAGCCTCCCTCGCCCCAGCGCGGCCCCCATGAGTTACGAATGATCCAGTAGTCCTTCCCGGAATCGTAGTCGTGCCCGTAGCCGACAAGCTGTACGGCGTGGTTCTGGGTAATGTTCTGGGAGTAGTCGCACCCGTCAAAGATCCCTCCCGTGTAGCTCGACCACTGCGATGCGTCCACGCTCACCGCGATGGGTCCCTCGAATGCAACAGCGTCCATCAGAGCCTCCTGGTCGTTGGCAGGGAGTTCAACGTAGGACGCGACCTTCGCCACCTTGCTTGCCCGCATATCCTGGCACTTCCCCGTGTCGCCATAAAACGCCGAGTACGGATAGGCCCACTCCTCTTGAATGCCCCCCGCACCCGCAACGTATTCAAACGCCAGCGACTCAATGGCGCCCTCGCACCCACCCGAACCGCCGCAGTGGCGCGGGTTTGCCGTGCACGCCGTGACCTGCTGCTGGCTCAGCACGTGCAAATTTCCCGTGGCAATTGCCCAGTGCGACTCCATCGCCTCCACCGCGGAATGAGCCCAGCAGCTGCCGCAGTGGCCCTGGTTCTTGATTGCGGTCAGCACAGGGGGGACGCTCGTACGGTAGTCGACGTGATGGGGCAGCGGGTGGGAAGAGCGGTTGTGCACCTGCTTGAGAGGAGACCTTTGGGAGCCTTTCAGCATCAGCGGCCGAGCGCCGTTGAGGGCGGCGATCTCGTCGTCGGACCAATCCGACATCTCGTTGAGGCCCCGACGGTACGACTTCCTCCCAACGCTGTTGAACTCTTCGACCTCGCGAAGACGGCGCTCGAAAATCTTCGCCCGTTTGGCGTACTCAATCACATTGTATTGCTTGCCATATTGGCGGAGGTATGCATCAAAGGAGCTCTGCGTCTCCAGACGGCCCACGACGCTGTGCGATAAAATACAGACGGAGGCGAGGATGAGGATAAAAGCAAGCCGACGCATTGAAAAAAAAAAAAAAAAAGAAGCGATGGATAGGAAAAACAAAATGTGATTGAAAGCTGGGTCAGGAAGGCGGCGGGGGAAAAAAAAAAAACAAGAAAAACGAGAGATATAAGTAACAAGAAAGAAGAGGGAGAGAAGTAAGAGCAGTGGAGGCGCGCAAAAAATATATATATTTATAATAAAAATAAGAATTGGCTGCCGGAAAAAAAAAACTCTATTGCATTGATTGTACGGCAGGTCGTAAATAGTAATTTGCACCGCACCACGCAATTGCTACGATTTTGGAAACCGTCAATAATGTACCTTCTACCATGTTTTATTTCTTTTAATTATTTTCAAAAAAAAAAACATTTGTTAATAAATGATACACCAAATAAAAAAATCTAATGTAAGAAACTAATTCAAAAAAAAAAAAAGTAAGTCTATCAAGCCTGGGAAGTGGCTTGCAGCACTGCAATGGATGCCAGCAGCTCGTCTAATTGGACGCGGAAACTATTAATTTGCAGATTTTTTTGCTCTAACTGCAATTTCTTCTTCTCAGTAAAAATTCGCTTTTCCATCTCAGCCACCCGTTTTACCTCCGCCAATTCGTACGCCATCTCCTGCTCTTTTTGCAGAGATCGCTTTTCCAGATAACTAAGCCTCTCGCCTATCGCCACAAGCGAGGCATCGTATCCTTTCTTCTCAACGATGTCGATGAGTTTGGCTGCAAACCCGTCGCCATCGCTTTGCGATTTGTGGCGGGATAGCTCCTGGAGCTCAGAGCGATGCCCAGCCTCCAGACGATCTAGCTCGTCGTTATGACTGGAACGCATCGTTTGCAGCTGCAAGGCAAACTTTCGCTTAATCTCCTGCACTTTTGCTTCCCACTCTGCGCGGATACTCAGTATTTCGGTTTGGAGCTTCGATGACAGATTTTTGTAGCGCTCCGCGTCGGCAGTGGCTTCTGCGTTTGCTGCTTCGAGGCGCCGCAGGTCGGCAGTCAGCTGAGCTGATTTAGCCACGTCGCCCTCGTGCGTTGACGACTGCGGCACTGCATTTCCAGCCTCTCCCTTCGCTTCAGTTTCAAAAGTCGACTCGATGCTCCGACTCTGCGCCGGTGAATTTTTCTGAGCGCTGGCAACGCGACGCAGCTCTAAGTTTTCTTTCTCAAGCGCGCTGAGGCGCTGCTGCAACTCCGCGGTGTCGCCTGCTTCGTCCAGCGCCTTTTGCAAATTTGTTATGGTGTCCTGATAACGATTGCAAACCTCCTTGGTATCACTGCGAAGCCTTTCCATTGCTTTCTGAGTGAACTCGTCTTTTTCCGCCAGCGCAGCCTCGAGTGAGCGGATACGCGTTTCCTGCTTTTTCAGTCGCTGCGCGTTTGCTGCGCCATCTTGGCAGCTGCGGAGCAGCTCGCCAATGCTCTCTTTCTTCTCATCAACGATGCGCTCCAGCTCCCGCGTACGCTTCGTCAATCTTTCTAATTCCTGAGATGATGTTTGTTGGCGCAGCTCCATTTCCCTCTTCACCGCCTCCAGTCTGCCAACTTCGGCGTGCAGCTTGTCGATCGTTGCCTTGTGGATCTCGTGGATGCGCTCATACTCGCGCAAGCGCGAGCTGTGATCATCGGCTTTTTGAGCCGTCGAAGGTGGTAAAACCTGACCAGAAGAAAGAGGTTCTTTTTGAGTAGACTGTGTAGGTTTGGCAATAACCTCAGCAGTGCTGCTGGCCGCTGGCTCCGCTGCGGCTGCGTGCGTGGTGGCCGCCACAACTTTCAACTTCTCTGCTTCGAGGGAGCTTTGAAGCTCAAGCACCTGTGTTTGCAAACTCGCGATTTTAGCCGCGTCGTTGGCTAGACGGAGATTCGAGCGTGATCCAAAGTCCTGTTGAGCGCTGAGAAGTAAGCTGTGCTTTGCCTCCAAATGTTCGAAGTTCAGCTCTAATTCTTTGCAACGATTGGCAATTTCTTTCTTCTCGCGCAAGAGGGCTTCGTTGTCCCTTTGCAGCGTGACAATAATTCGTTCCTGCGTGTCCAGCTCTTTGTGCAGCGCCGCCAAATTGTCTGAATTTCGCGCAGGGGAAAGGTATTCACTGGCAGAGCTTGTTTGTAGCCTTGTAGAAACGGGCGGACCCAAAGCCACTTTCGGAATGCTGCCCCCTGCCGAAGCTTCATCCATAGTTTGAGAATCGTTCAGCGCCGCCGAATGCTCCGGTGTCAGCAACGCCGAATTGTTATTATCACCAACTTGAGAGGTGTGAGAAGAAGATGTCATTGATAAAAAAATACTGCAAAGAGAATGTAGGGGAAAAAACAAGCTCGACAATTGTTGCGAGAAAGGAAAAAAGAACCGCGCTGTTCACGGCGCCAATTGCAGCTGCGCGTTGCGGTGTTGCTGGCTATATCGAAAGCACAAATTGCAACAACAAGCAGTGTTCGATGTGGGTAAAAAAAATAAACAGAGAAAAAACCTAGTACGAGATAGAGCACAAAATGACGAGAGCATAGAGAACAAAAGAGAAAAGAAGGGGGAAAAGGGTTAGAGGCAGATGAATCTTCTTATTCTGATTTGCAAAACCATTTTAAAAATAGATCGCACAAACTTTCTTTCTTAACTTTTTCTTCAACGCAACCGCAGATTCTGCTTTTTTAACGCTCTGCTTCGTTAGTTCCGTTGCGCTTCCATAACAAAGACCAGACCACAAATCGGCGAATCAGTTATATGCTTGAATTATCTCACCGTATCTCCATTAATTTTCTGAAATGTTCTTTTTTGTAGTGTACACTGATGAAATTTAAAATCTGGAAACGAAAAGCTGAAAATATCGGTAAAAAGCGTCATGGAAGAAAAAAAAAGTGAAAATTAATCATATTGCATCCGCCTTCGACTACTTCGCGCTTTGTGAACAAAATCGAGGTAACAAGAAGTTGCGTGGAAAGCATCTGCGCAGCTTTTCCCTCCTACTTTTGCAAATTCGAACTGGGTCCCAACGGTTGATTCCGGAATCAGACTGTTGTAGTATGCAATTTCTTCAAGAAGCATACGCTTTTCTGTTTGTAGCTCGCCAATCTGCTGTGCTGCGGCCGAACACCGACCTGCCAGAGAGTCTCTCGTTTTTCTCCCGCCATCTAAATCAGAACGGACGATTTGAAGCGTGCTTTCAAATTTTTTTAGCTGCGCGTTGCACGAAATCTCTTTCTCTTGCAATTGGGAAATCTTGTCGCAGAGTGCTTTGTGCAACGCCTCCTCGTCTTTCAGCTGCTTTGTCTGCACCTCAACACGATTTTGCTTGCTGCTGACTTGGCGAGAAAGCTCTGCGTTCTCCTGCGCCACTTTCTTTAAAATGTCGTCCACCTCTTTCGTAGTAGCGACGAGCGCGCATGCAGCCCGATTGTAAATGCCAGTGCGGTTGGTAGTTTTCTTTAAAGCGTTCATCAATGAGCTCCTTTCAGAGTCGACCTCGTCTTTTTTGTGCAGCCACTCATCCGCGGCGGCTTGTAGCTCTTGCAGTGCACTTTTTGCTTCAATGATATTGCGGTCAACTGTTGCCTCCGGTAAAGCTCCTTCGCAATTTACATTGGGTGTTGCATCCGACTCCACTTCTGCACGAAGGCTTTCGATCTGCAGCTCTAAATTGAGAATGCGGTCTTCAATAGAGCGAAGCGTTTGAGAAGAGGCGTAAACAGCATCTTCAAGTTTCTTGCAGTGGTGGCTGCACTTTCTTTGCTCCACACTCCAGCCCAGCACCTCAGCAGCGGAGGAGGAAGTGTATCGATGGCTTAAAATTTTCTGTGCTGCTTTATGAAGAAGAGCGATGGTCTGCCACGAGTCTCCGAGCTCTTCAATCTCAACCGAAACAGCTCCATCAGGGTGTAATAAACCGCAGTCGCCGGCAGGAAGCTGTGACTCATCGTTGCACTGTGGAAAGCTCATAGACAGCTTGGCAATTACGTCCTTTGCCTTTGCTGAGGTCCACGCCAAGACACGCCGTTCTTTTTTTAAAAATGCCTCGTACCGCCGAAGGCACTCTTCCTCAATGTCTTCCTCCTCAGCAAAATCCTCAATTTTTTGACTCAGTTCTTCAATCTCCGTCGGACTCGGCGCGGAAGCACCTCTACCCTGAGCTGCATGGCTGAGCGTCGAAATGAGAAGGTGCTCTTGCTGCTGCTGTGCGCGTGCACAATTTTGTGCTTTTTTTAAGAGGCTCTCAATGCTTCGCTGAAGCGTCTCGACCTCCTCCTTCACAAATGGTCTTTCGTCAAAAGACATTGTTTGCTAAATGTGATAATTGAAAAAATTATGTCAGTGAAGGGAATGTGAAGTCCTTATTTTTTACAATTTAAGAAAAGAGAAGAAAAAATGTACTTGAAAAGCACAATTCTGCTTTTCAATTTAAAAAAAAAAAGAATTTGCTTTCAGATAAATGTTTGCATCACAAATGTAAGAAACGAATGTCAGTCTCACAACGTTGAGTTGTAAAATAAACAGCCGGAAAAAAAAAGAGGAATGGCGCAGGAAATTGGCAGAGTTGTCATCCCCCTCCATCATGTCTCCGAGCATACAATTCCGCGTATTATAAGTGGACGTTTTTAAACTGCGGAACTGGTTCCGAGGTAATTTACAAAAACGATCACTGAGAGTGCAAAGACAAAAGGCGCTTTGCTTCATCTCTGAGAATTTGCAGCTGCCAGCAGCAACCAATTGTAACACTGACCTGACTAATTGTAACAGCACAAAGCAGAAGACGCTTAATAAAAGACATTTTTTGTGTGTGTGTTTGTGTGCTACGCTTTGTGAGCAAAGTAGCGCAGACTGTGGGCAGGATACTACGCAAAACAGCAATGCAAACCGACCGCTTTGCCTTCTCTTTACTTCGCGACACACTTCCATCTTGTAGTAAAAACGCCATCTGCTCACCCCCCCCCCCCCTTCTTTCTTGGAAAAGTCCAAGAGATTGCAGCATAAGGCAATGCTGACACAGTTGATGAATCAGATTTATTGCATGCAGCAGTCCACCACGTCTCCGTCTGCGCCTCTGATAGTGGCAGTCGCCCTCGCCCCGGCAAACCCAGTCGACCCGCCGCCTCCAGCATTTCCACCGATCCAGGCCAGCTTCTCGATTAACTGCCGAACCTGGCCTGCCTTGTTGGTCGAGTTCTCCAACTACGGCCACCTGAAGCAGAATCTCCTTCACACCATAGGGATCTACAAGGGTCTCGTGAGTGCCCCTCTCCAGAAACTGGCATTGGAGGCGTTCGACAACGCCTTCAACACAGTGATGCCGAACAACAATGCGACAGCTCCCGACAACGCCCGCTTTGCCCTTCTCGTGAACGATGCGTTCCGTCGCCTCCTCATGGAAACCAAC
>JASAOP010002345.1:0-15489 GCA_030849055.1 Crithidia thermophila | reverse complement strand
ACCACAGCATAGAAGTATAACAATGCCTGCGTTTCATCGACTAAGTTTCTCAACCCGTGAACACGCGTTTCTGCGGGCCGCCCCAAAGGTTCAAACCACTGCAAGCCTCTTCTGCTTGTGCACGACCCAGACCTGTCTGCCGCCACCAATCACCAGCAACCTTACACGAGGACAGGATGCAGGCTCTTGGTTCCGCACTAAGCGGACACTTGACCATGATATCACATTGAGGTGGTCGGCATCATCAGGGATGTTGTTTTGCACTTAATAAAAAAAACGAGAATAAAAAAAGTTTCTATTTTTATACACGAACAAACCTACAACGTTATATGGAATCGGCTTACTTCCCTTTCACACAGATTCCACTGTGTCTTTTTGATTTTCATCGCTTCGACTACGTTGGCCAAGGAACCGCGCTTTATGCTGAGCGTCTTTTACACCTAAGGGCGAAGCAAGTTGCTTTCCTTACTTCTAAAACAGGAGCTGGGATTTAAGCTTTTTCAAGCCTCGCTAAGGCAATGCTCAAAGTGGAAGCCAAAAAAAGTCAAAGCCCCCCCCCCTACCGCAAACACGTACTCACTTTTTTGGCTAGCATTTTTTCGTTAGGCAAAAACGGTTTCTAAGTACATAATACGCACTCATGATTTTACTCTGCTGAAAACAGATCGATTACACTTACGCACACAGCAAACAAGTATTGCTTAACGTGAAAAGGCATGTAGAGACTTGTGCAATTTATCTTTTTTCGATGTTTAACTAAGCTGAAAAGGTTTTACAATACTGACTTTTTTTTTCAAGTAGCCATTATCAATTTAAAGAACTGCGTTTGATTTGGGAGTTTTTGGCATTCTTTCAGCGGTTGTCAACAATGTCGCTTTGAATCGTTGCATAACTATTTTTTACTGCGAAAGACCCATTAATATCAAATGAGAGGAAAACAACTGGTTTATTTAAGTCAAACTTCATATACAGAACGTTTTTTCTTGTACTCACCGCTTTGCTTCGCGACGAGTAAAACAATTTAATTTGAACGACGCTCTTTTCCGCTTTTTTTTGTGTTTTTATCGTTTTATGAATCATTTCGTTTTTTTCCACTTTCATCAGAGTACGATTGTTTCGTAACATCATTTATTTGTTCCCTTTCACTCTATTTTTGCTGTGTTGTTGAAATTCGTTCAACTGTCCCGGATTTTTCGTTTCGCGCTCATTAGCACTTTTTACTAGTGTGACCGTGCCTTTCTATAAATTCTCCCTTTTCAGAAAAGAGTATTATCATGACAGCACCGTTGTAATTGTATTTTATCCTAATAGCATTTTCCAATCGAAACCGTTTTTAAAAACCTTTTTTTTTCAATGTTGTCTTTGGCTTTTCTGTGCTTAAACAGTAACGGAGCTGAAAGGAATAGTCTAATTGCTGCGACAAAATCACTGCCATGACGTGCAGCAGTGCGTAGTGTCTTATATTTCCTTTTGTCAGTTGGACCTATGTATTGTCTTGTGGGCTAGCAAAATATCACGTATGACTTTGTCAATGTAGGTGCAAGCAGGCTTTCAATTGACTACTGATTATTAATATGCTAAAGGGCTTAGCTATTTTTTTCCCCTACATTAGTTAGGTGTTGATCGGCGTTTCTGGAGTTGAGTGTCCTTTGTTAACAGAATTCAACCCTTTCCTTTTTTTTTTCACTACCGTGGTATTACCTCGTTACTCTAATGGTCACACGTTTTGACGCGTTGAATAAACCTTTTTTTCCTTGTAGTAAATTCTGCCTATCGTAGAGCTGTAGCGCTCTCATGCAAAAGCCCTCTCCGATGACGGTGAGGAATTAAAGCAGGCGTTCTGTTCTACTCCCCTTAAGGTTAAGAACCATGTTTGCAGTATCACAGCTCTTTTTCTTTTGCTTGAGTACGTAAACCAAACGCCCTTGTGAAGAACGCTTCCTTTTTCTTTAATTTTCTTTTGGCACAATGTGGTAATTCCAAGGCAACTCTAGAGTTGATAGGGGCGTAGCCCTTTATTACCTGTTATTGTTGTCGTTATTTTCGATATTTTGCGTTAAAAGCGTTATGAAGTGAGGGTCCGTTGTTCATCCAAGGCTTTCGCGCGTTGACCCTAGTATGTGTCCACGAACTCTGCAAATATTGTCTCAAGAGCAAAATTAGCTTGGCATGTGTTTTGTTTGTCTGTCAAGATGCTCTTTTTTTTTCTTTTCTTTTTTATGCGAAATTTATTTGCATTCGTTACGATTTATAACGTCATCTCTTTTTTTTTTTTTTTTTTTACTTCGATCACGTTAGTTCTGTGAAGCCGTTCTAGGCGTCCTATGTGCTCCCAACAGCTTTTTTTCTTTGCTGCTGCACATTCAGTCAACAAACTGTCAAGCAACGTACTTTTCAAGTGAAGTTCTCGATGCACAACTATGAAGGCGGAGACTCTCGTTCTTCGTGCAACGCGTGCGCCAGGCTGCGGATTTGATTTGTTGCCTCCTTCGATCAATTTTTGTCAAAGTTTAAAACGCATCTTATTCTATTTTTATTTTTCTTGAATGGATCCCGAGTTGTTCTGACAAAAGACTTCATCTCATCTTGACATTCGGTTTTGATGTGGCAGCAATCAATAAATTTGTCGAACGAGAGGCTGTCCAATTGCCGTGTTGTGAAGGTATCTAACATACAGGGGTACAAAAATAAATAAAAAAAAGCATTGCTTATTATTTGCTGAAATAGAACAAATGCGGAGAAAAGAGTGGTTGCTCAGTGACGCTTTTATTGTCCACCGGTGCATAATAGGAGGGCGAATCAAACTGTCAGCGATTTACTCTGTTGTTTTTTACGAGAGCTGGGTCACGTGCCAGCGCTCTAAACTCTGAACTATAAACGCTGCTTGTTGTCACTTTGGAGGATCCTTGCCTAATGGCACCTTTACATTTTTTACTGGCATAAAAGCCTGTATTGAAAAGTTGCAAATAAATATGTATATTTTATCTTTTAAAGAACTTTTTTTGCTTGTTTTGTAGCTGAAGAAGATGAAAGTCCGCTTGCACTTAGCTTTAGCCATCAATAGGTTCACAAATTCCTTTTTACTGTCAATAATTATGCACTGACTGCAGTAATAACAACTGTACGCCGAAAAAGGAAAGAAGCGTGGTAATAAATGTACCCAAAAGGCGATTTTTTCCTTCAAATACACTCGACAAGTGATTGTCTCAGAAATTAGACAATTTAGGAAACAGAATTCTAAAAATAATGATCATGTAGTAACAATAAGCGAACAGCCTTCTCTATGCTCGTGAATTAGAAGAATGGCACGGATATCCCCTCTCTTATTTATTTTTTTATTATATAAAAAAAAATTCTCTTTTTCTGACTCTTCGCCTATTCTTGCTGTAAATTTGTATGTCCCCGTTACATCTCTATTCCTCTCATCATTATTTTTTTTAGAACTGAAGAAAGTACGAGACGTGAAGAAAAAAAGAAAGTGAACCACTCTATATGCGAGCTCAATTGGATGCCTTTCTAACTATCGACACATTGCAGCACATACTAAAATCCTTAATATACCATTTGCGTACAGGCAAACACTGCCCTTCCTTTTTTCCTGCTTTTTTTGTGGTGTCTCCTTTTTTTTTTTGTGGTGTCAATGAACTTTCTTAGCTCCGTCTACAATGACGACAGTTATCGGGCATATTTGGATGTGAGCCCGAAGTTTTGCGTAGCAACAATTGCGCCGGCAGTGGAAGACGCTGAGAAGGTTGCGCAGGTGCTACAGCAAGTTTGCCCCCGGCTGACGATCGTAAGCACGGACAAAATTGCGCTTCCAGCACCAAAAAAGACTCATTCACAGGCCAACACGTTTCGTCTTTTGCGCAGCAATTGGTGCCTCAAACACCAAACCAGTGTATTTAGCTGCGCAATTTTAGTATGCTTTGTGGACAAGTTGGCACCGGACGCGAACGGCGCGCAAATTGCGAAGGACCTTGTTGCGCGTTTGGTGCCGTCCTCCGAGTCACCGCGCTGCAACGTGCTTTTCGCCCCGTACTCAGACTACACCGTCAACAAAAGGACGGAGCTCTGCGACGACATTGAAAAAAATTTGCACACACTTCTGGGGAGCCACTTTGCAGGAACAGCCCTCCAAACAGATCAAGACTCCGTGTGGCGAGGCATTGCGGCGCTGCAAAAGCTGGTTTTGGATGTTTGCGGGATGCACCACAAGGATGAGGTACACAGGCTCCGCGACAAAAAGAGCGCGGTGGCGGCCGACCCAGAGCAGGAACGCCTTGTCCCACGCCTGCATTTCAAACTCGGCTGGCACTATCTCGTGCTGCACGACTTCTCAAACGCCCGACGCCAAATGTTGTCTGGTTTGCGCAAACTTAAAAGCATGTTTCCTCTTTTTCCATCGTTTCAGTCGCGGCTGTGCGGGTCCATTTTCCTGTGGCACTTCTTGTCGTGCGTATCGCTCTGCGGCGGCCACCTCACTAGCTCGTCGGAGGTGTACCGCGAGGTTCGCCGCTACAATGACTGGATTGGGTCAGCCTACGGCGGGAGCGTCCGTGACGAGTGCCAAACCATCACCTGTGTATTGACAAAGCTGATGGAGGCGGAATGGCTGGAGTACCTCGTTCGCAAAACGGAGAACCTCGACTCGAGAAGCTGCTGCGACTATCTCGTAGCCGCAGCACATGCGTTGCAGGAGGGCATGGCGTTCCTCCCGTCGCGCCACGACGGCGACACCGTGAGCGCGCCACACCATATCGGCGAGGAGGAGCTTCTTGACGAGCACGCGGCGTACCTGTGGAGGTGCTGCGACAAGGTCGCCGTACGCAGTCGAATCGTGCGTCTCCTCAGCGAGGCCAAGTCGCAGGCATCGTGTCGCGAGACGGAGGTGAATTATCTGCTCTTTCTCGCCAGCATCGACCTCCTCGACGAGACGCCCGACATGAAGCTGGCAGACCAGATTGTCAACAAGGCCGGCTGCCCCATCATATCGCGCCTGGCGGAGGTTGTCTGCGGCTCACTCAACACGTGGAAGGCGCTCTCGCCGGTCCTAACGGCGTCGCTGCTGCTCAACGGCTGCGTGGATCCGGTGAACTATGTCGAGCAGAACAAATTCCAGCAGCGCCTGCACGAGCTGGAGGGGTCATTGAGCAGCGACGTCGTGCTGCACTACCCAAGGGGCCAGCTTCTCGCGCCGTTCACCGCCATCGCCTACTTCAACGAAGAAGAAAGCAAGGTTGTCGGACAGCAGACAAAAGTCGTGGTGGTACTCTTCTCCACCTCCACCAAAGTGATGGACGTCGACATTCACACGCTCACCTTCACGTCTTCCAGTCCGTGTGGGACGAGGGAAACAAACGTGCCGCTCGCCTCGGCTCACCACGTCACTCTCAGCGCTGCTGCTTCGCAGAAAGTGGTCGTGGAAGTCCCTCTCGCGTACGCCGGAAAGCTGAGCTGCAGCAGCGTCGCAGCGAACGTGCGCATCGACGGCTTCTCGGTCGCGACGTGCTGGCACTTCACAGCCGCGGAGGCCCTCACGGCGCATCCGATGGGCTCCAAGGCGCGGGCCAGCTTCTTTGCGCAGAAGTCGCGGCGCGTGCTGGATGTTGCCAACCCCTCCACGGTGTTCAAGGTAGAGTGCCCGTCGTTTATCCAGGCAGTGGAGGGTGAGTGTGCAGAGTGTGAGATTCGCATCTCGTGCGCCACCCTGGCTCTGACGGACGGCTCCATGACGATACCACACGAGCCGAAGCTTTTCCGCGCGGTGTGCTGGAGCGGCGCGAACGAGACGCTGGCCGCCGTCGAGGAGGGCGGCGAGATGCGCTTTGCGCTGCCGCCTCTCTCCTCTGATTCGGCAATTCGCATCGTCATGAGCATCGCGTGCCTGCGCAGCTCCGAGTTCCGACTGCCTGTTTCGTTCCGCTGCTTCACGGAGCGCTACGGCGAACTCAGCTGCACGCGGTCGCTCCACGTCTCCATCGACCCGCCTTTCAACGTAGAGCATTCCTTGATCGGCAGCAACCTGTACGGGAGCGACGCGTCGGCGCTGCAGTTCCCCGCACTGAGTCCGTCGTACGTGCAGTACGACAACAGCCTGCTCGTCAAGGCGTCGGACATCTTCCGCTCCCCCCTCATCACCAACTGGAAGGACGACTGCGCGCTCTATTTTTTCACAAAGAAGACCAGCGCGGACACGTTTGTCTTCGCCGCACAGGACACGATCACCCTCAGCTGCACCTTCCGCTGCACCGCCAAGAAAGGGCTCACCATCGTGAAGGCGGACGTGGTCGGCGGCGACGACGTCGAGTTGCTGTCGTGCTGCGGCGGGGATCTGCACTCCTTTCTGGAGGAGGGGGAGTGCGCGACGGTGGTGACGCGCTTCCGCGCTCGGCGCACTGGGCGAGTCGTGCCGGGCTTTCTGCGAGTTCTCTTCTCGCCGCAGCACTCTTCGGCGCGCCTCTTCTCGGACGTCTGCATCCCCACCATCCAGGTGGAGGATTCCGGCATCAAGGTGGCGGTGCGCTACCCGCTGACGTCGTTCCGCGGCGCCGTCCTTGAGATGGAGGTGACCGTTTGCAACAAGACAACGTCTCCCTTCATGGGCGAGCTGCTGCTGGACACGGAAAAGGGCGACTTTGCGTGCGCGGCCGCGGCGCGACGAACGCTGCAGCTTGGCCCAGAAGGAGAGGACGTCACGCGCTACCTGCTGTCGCCGCTGCGTGTGGGGGAGCTGGTGCTGCCCGCCGTCCAGGTCCGGTCAGCGGCGCCGTCGCGCGTTGTGGTGGACAGCGACGGCGGCTACGTGGTACACGTCCTGCCCGAGGAGCAGGCGGCGTTGGCGGACGACTAAAGGTGAACGTTTGTCCGAAGGCAAGAAGAGAAAGAGAGAGTGGACGAGCGGCGAAAAGCCGCATTGCTTCGTGTATATTGCACAAAAACAGGTACGCATGTGCACGCGCAAACTGTAGTGGTGTGAAGTGTGCTCTGGGACACACTTAATGTCAGCTTTTCCGTTGGGCTGGGATGGTGGGTGTGTTCACTTTTGACATGCGCACGCACACACGAAAAAAAAAACGAAGGGAAATCATCTGCTGAATGTGTGCGGACACTAGAAACCAAAAAAGAAAAACCCGGCTAAAAAATCAAAGTTAAATTATCCTGATTTATTTTATGAGGATGCTGAATGCACCGACGCAGCGTCATCAATTTTTGTGAGCACTCTACACGCGCGCGATTGATGCATGTGGCAAGCAACCAATGGGAAAGATGAGTTTCGGGGAGAAAACTTCTCCCTTTCCTCATGCGTTTTCCTCTCTGACTTATGGGGAGACAGCAGGCATTTAAAATGTAGAGCTGGTTCTTTCTCTCTCTGCATCCTGCGCTTTCATTGAGCAAAGCATGAAATGCGCGTGCGGATGCTTTCCAGCTAGTGTTTCGTTTCGAGAGTCCCAGTCGTTTAATCGACAGCATCGACCATACTTTTTCTTTTCACCTAGCCCCGCTTGATTCGACATCATTTTCAGGGTCTCCGAGAGCAAAACTATCTCCTCTCTCTTTTACACCTTCCGTCTTTTCTCTATTCTCGTTCAAACATTTTCACGATTGCACTTTCCATGCTTTCCGCAACCGCGTTTTAGTGGTGACAGGTGCAGACACTAGTTTTTGATTGCCCGCTGCGGAGATTGGACAACAGCACTCCCTTCGCTAGCACGCAATTATTATTATTGCTATTCTTTTTACCTCCTCGCAGCAGATTTTGTCTGTGGTCACGATGACAGCCCTCGGAGTGGAGGCGTGCGTCGCCCAAGCCATGGCGGCGGACGGCTCGGCATCGGCAGAGGTCAAGCGGGAGCTGAGCTCCTACTCCCTCCTGACCATCTGCAGAGCCATGAAGGAGTACTTGTGCGAGGTCGACAAGGTGCAGCCCGCGATGCGGCTGCTGGCGTCCACGGCGGTGGACCGGCCCACCCTGGCCAAGACCGACGTCCACCTCCTCTTCACCTTCTTCTCAGAGAAGCTAGCGCAGCTGGAGTACCAGACGGCCGCCCTAAGCTGCCTGGCGCTCCTCATTGCGGAGATTCGGACGCGCTTCGAGTGCGGCGCGGACTGGTTTGACATTGTGGCATTGCCCTTCGTCCGGTGCGTCCGCGTGCAGCAGCTGCCGCTGAACTGCCGCAAGCAGTGCTTCGGCGTCATGACGTTCCTCTTCACCGACGCCACGCTGCCCGCCTGCAACAGCGACACGCTGGCGGCCCTCCTCGACCTGTTGGACGGCGAGAGCGACCCGGAGTTGGTGCTGCAGACCTTCGACTTGCACGTCGTCGTCGCCGCTCGAGCCAGCGCCGCCGCCTTCGCGCCAGTGCTGGACGACTACTTCGAGAGCATCTCCAGCTACTTTCCGGTGGTCTTCTCGCAGCCGCCGGGCTGCCGCGTCACGAAGGCGGACCTGCGCACCCACCTGAAGCGCTGCCTCTGCCTCGCCGTGTACAGCGAGTGCTGCATCCCGTTTATGCAGGGCAAGCTGGCCTCGCCCTCTATCGCCGTGAAGGAAGACGTCGTGGACGTGCTGCTGACGTGCTTCGACACCTACCGTCACGGCACCCTTAAGCCGTACTACGCCTCCCTCGTGCTGCACATGAAGAACGAGGTGGTGAAGCTGTCCTCCTTCTCCGACCGCGCGTCCAGCCCTGCGCTGACCAAGTGCATGTTCATGTGCTGCGAGGTGCTGGGCCGCGTGAGCAACGCGTGCGAGGTGAAGAGCCAGTCCGAGGCGCTGGAGATCTTCGGCCCTGTGCTGGAGGGCTACCTTTCCGCGCTGTCCGCCGGCACGTCTGTCACGTCCGCGTACGCGACCATGGCCTTCCACGTCCTCACCGGATCGTGGAACTGCTGCCTCTTCGTCGCGTCGTACCTCTTCTCGATGCTCGCCATGTCGCTCGCCGACGCGGAGCAGCCCGCCAACGCGTACATGCTGTTTGCCGCCCTCGTGGCGGGGATGCTGGACGCGCTGGCGGCGTTCCCCGACGAGGGCCACGTCGCGACACTGCGCAGCTCCATCGAGCGCTCGACCGCGCCGGTGGCGGAGGCGGTGCAGCAGTGCGCTGCGCAGTGGGGGCCGTCGCCCGACACCAGTGGCGGCATGGACGACTTCGCGGTGGTCTGCGGGTGCGAGTTTGTCGTGTCCGTCCTGAAGCTGTCCGCGCGGCTGCGACCGTGGCTGCCGGCGGAGGTGGAGGCGGCCGGCGTGGACGCGCTCGTGTCGGCGGCGCTGCACCGCTCCGCGGAGGCTGCAGCGAAGGTGTGCAAGCTGCTGCGCGACCTCGCCGAGTCAGACAACGAGGACGGCGGCAGCGGTGGCGTGCGCGCTGGCCTGCGCCGCCTCCTGCGCTTGCCCGACGTGCCACCGGAGCGGGGCCTTACGGTGGTGTGCGAGCTGGCCAGCTGCTCGACGGAGGCGCTGCTGCTGGCCTACGACGAGGGCTTTCTCTCCCCGGCGTGCGCGTGGATGGCGCACGTGGCCCCGGCACAGAAGGCGGCGGCCTTCCAAACGGCGCTCGACCACTTCGGCGACGCCCTGCAGGACAGCGAGGCCGTGCGCATGACGGCGGTGCTGACCCGCGACGGCGTCCCGCCCGCCTACTTCCAGTGCGCCTGCTTCGTCGCCACGAACCTCAGTGACGCGTCGTGCACCCGCCTCGTCAGCGGTGCGGACGCAACGGCGCTGTCGCTGCTCGGCATGGGGGCGGTGCTGGCGAGCCGCCGCAACGTGCCGGGGCCGCCGGAGCGCTGGTCGGCCGCCGTGGCGCAACTCCGCTCGCTGACGTCCAGCGAGGACCTCGCGTGGCGCCGGGTTGGGATGGAGGGGCTGACCGGCGCGGTAATGAACGGCGTCGACGGCGACGATGTGCGCAACACCACGACGTCGACGGCCGCCGCGCTGTCCTGCGATGCGCGTCTGCTGGTGGCGGTGGCCGTGCTGTGGGGTGGACTCCTCGCAGCTGGTGCAGACCCGCACAGCAGCAACACCAGCGGCGCGGATGAGGAGGCGGACGGGCGGCACGCCGCGCTCGTCTCCTCCTTTGCACAGGAGTATTTGAGCGGCAGCGATGCCCCCACGTCCACGGCGACTTTCAACTCCGCTGCGGTGGTGGAGGCGTTCACGTACTTGCCCTTCCTTGCCCAGCACAGCGCGTCGCGGCCGTCGCTGCTGCGCCTCCTCCTCGCTGCCGGGAAGGCACAGTCGCTGCACGCCGGCACCGCCTTCTGCACCGCCGTGCAGTGCCTCGTGTCCGGGGAGACGGCGACGCAGGTGCAGCGCAGCCTGCCGGACCTGCTGGAGGTGCTCACCCACCTCGCCCACACCAGCAGCAACGACGGTGGCGGTGGCGACGGGCACGACGTGTTGGCGCGTGCGCTGCTCTTCAGCGTGAGTGCCCAGTGCGACGCCGACCCGCTTCTCGCCCGCGCCGTTCTCTTCCGTGCGCCGACGATGCGGGTGCTGACGGCCGGTGCGACGGACACGCAGCTCGCGACTCGTCAGCGCAGCCTCCAGCTCCTCACCTCCCTCGCCCGTGGCGCTGTCGCCATCGCCGGCAGCGGCAGTCCGGAGGAGAAGGCGACGCTGACGGCCGTGCGGGACGACGTGCTGCGGGTGGTGAAGATCGCCCTTGGCGACCACAAGCGGAAGGTGCGCCAGGCAGCGGGTGCGTGCGCGCATGAGTGGTTTAAGGTGCGTTAATGAGCAAGCATCTTTGCCACCTTCATATTACAAAATGAAGGTTTTTTTTTTGTTGTTGTTGTTCAACACGCTCTTCAGGTGTGGGCTTGATGCCAGACAGCACTTGAAAAGCCGCGATGGCGTGTGTGCTTTATCAACATATGTGCGATGTGGAGTGCCCTTTTTTCTCTTCTCCTCTTATTATTCGAGTAACAATTAATAGCCCGGCGAGTTCTTATTTGTCGTCATACCTTAGCTCTTTTTTGGAGGGTGAGGGAAGGAGTGATGGAGTTGATTTGATGAAATTGAAACCCCCAGCCCCTCGAAAACTTCACGCGTATGTATCCTCAAAGAGACAAACTTTTTTTAAATAACCAAAACATTGCGCTGGAAAAAAAACTAAAAAAAAGCTTGGCTATATTGTCACCAGATTTTTGATGTGGTTGTCTATTTAAACGACCGTCAGACTAGCGAGGGAGGAAAAAGGAAGCCACTACTTTCTGTTCGTTTGGACTCCGCAACATCTATAGTGCCCAGTTCTGACAACAAAAACGCGTTTCGTCGTTTCTTTTTCGACACAATGTGACATAATTCCTTTTTACGGTACTCCACCTGAATTTTTGTTTTGGACCAAAAAACGTGTTTTTTTCTTGAGAGAGTGTACCGTGACATTATCTAGGTACACAAGCATACAGTTGCGCTCGCGATTCTGCGTCAATATTTTATAGAACATCGTCATCACCTGAACGCATAGAAAACGGAAAAAACAACAAGAGCATAGAAAGCATTCTTGTCTGCAATGTCTGCTATTGTATTTGTCGATGTTGCCTCGCCAGATCTGAGGGGACATCTGGAGTGTGCTGCGAAGGCGGGAGGCACCGCCGTGACCTACGTGGACGTCTCCGACCAGCATGAAAGCAGCAACAGCGGTCCAGGGTTTATTGCGGCGTGGCATCAGAGGTACGGCGGGGCAGCCCAGCCGTCGGCGCTGCGGCAGCAGGAGCTGGACAGCGTGGAGACGTGTCTGGTGTGCTACGTGACGGAGTCGAAGACGGTGGCCGACGCCGACGTCGCCTTTGCCCTCTTCGTGGCGGAGGTGCCGACGCTGATGCTGACGCCCGGGGAGGTGCTGTCCCCGCTGCAGCACACCGCCACGGCACACTCTGTCGAGGCACAGGTGGAGAGTCTGTACGGCTTCTTTGCTGCACCGACGTCGTCCACGTCGTCATCGTCGTCTTCTTCTCCAACCGCCGCAGAGGTCATCGTTATCGAGGGCGGCGACGGGGCAGGCAAAGAGACGCAAACGGCCTTGCTGGTGCGGCGCATCGCCGCCGCACACAAGAAGGTGCACACGCTGGACTTCCCGCACGAGAAAGGGCTCTACGGCGGCCTCGTGCGGGTTGTGCTGTCGGGCAAGAAGGGCTCCATCAGCGAGCTCAACCCACAGCTCTTCAGCTTCCTCTACTCCCTCAACCGTTTCGGCTGCGCACGTCTGCTGCGTTTTTGGCTCCGTCAGGGCAGCGCGGTGGTGCTCGACCGCTACTACACTGCCAACTTCGGCCACCAAGCCTCGAAGCTGCCGCCGGAGCAGCGCGACGCCTTCATCGGCGAGCTCGAGTTCACGGAGGTGGGCTGGCTGCGGCTGCCGCGGGCCACGACCGTGCTGTACCTGGACCTCCCCCCGGCCGCCGCGCTGGAGGCGATGCGGCACGACGCGACGCGCAAGCAGCTCGACATCCACGAGACCGCCGGCGGGGACTACAAGGAGAAGGTGCGGCAGTCGTACATGTGGTGCTGCGACCACCTGCCCGGGTGGCACCGCATCGTCTGCTTCGACGACGTCGGCGGCCGGCTCACGCGCGAGGCGGTGCACTCGTCCATCGTTACGCACCTGCACCGCGTGAACTCGAAGACGGTGGAGTGAAGAGCAGTATCGTCTTTTTTTTTCTCTTCCACTCTTTGAATGCCGGGAAGAGGTAAGCTGGATTGTCTTCTTGCTTTCTGTTTTCCTGCGAAAACTACGTGTTCATACCGCGGCCCATCATGGTCGTCTTAACTCAAGTACACAAACAGAAAAAATAAAAAGAAGTGTTAAAAGACTGTTGTGTTCACCATGCAAAATTGTTTATTGGAGCGTACGAAGCAAGTGGTTTCCACCTCTCTTTTAAGTTTCTCTTTCACTTTGCGTGGTATGAAAAACAACAATATTTCATAAAAAAAGGTGTTTTTTTGCTGCTCTCTCTACCACGTTGCCGTTGCTCCTCTGTTGTACCCCACATCTCTTCTCCTTTCCTCTCTTTTTCTCTTCTTTTTTGTTTTCTGCCTATTAATCTCAACTCTGCTTCACAACTGCTTCCCCTCCAATTCTCTTTTTTTCTTCTTATCGGTGCACAGAGCAAGAATGACAACCTCGAAGGTCCATGCGCAGCGCAGCAAGAAGCTGCACCAGCTGTCCGCCAAGACGAGCAAGGTGAACCGCAACCGCAAGTCCCCTCGCCTGTACATGAAGGGCACGCTGGCGGGCTACACCCGTGGTCTGTACGGCCAGACCAAGCAGACCGCTCTCGTGCGCGTCGAGAACGTGAACACCCGCGAGGACGCGAAGTGGTACGTCGGCAAGCGCATCTGCTACGTCTACCACGGCAAGAAGGTCAAGCGGTGTGTGCGCTGGAGCAAGGCGCCCGCGCGCCGCAGCACCGCCCGCGCTCTGTGGGGCCGCGTCACCCGCCCGCACGGTAACGCCGGTATGGTGCGCGTGAAGTTCAACGGCGCCTCGGTGCCGGCTTCCGCCATCGGCCGCCGCATCCGCGTGTACCTGTACCCGAGCCAGATCTAAGAAGGGTCATTCGATTACCTCATTAGCTTCTTTCTTCTTTTCTGTGTGATTCACTTCACCCTTTTCGTTTCAAACAGACAAAAACAAAAATATGTACATGAAATACATGAGCGGAAAGGCTGCCAGCGCTATTGCACAGCAGTCTCTTTTTCTAAATGCAAGTTTGCCATGACCGTGTCGATGCCAAGTACGTACGGTGTAGGTAGAATCACAACGGCATTTCTTGTTTTGGCGCTTCATTGGAAGCTGCGATGTATACGTGCAGCAAAAGCAAACACACACACACGCACATGTGCTGAGGTACGTTGCCTTGCAATTTACGGCCCTGAAAGGGCTGTTTTTGTGTCCGATCCCTTTCTAATATTCGGTGGTTTTCTTAATCTCAGCCGTGCGCAAGTCACGTGTCGGCGTTTCATAGAATTTCTGCGACCTGGCATTTTCCACTCTCATTGCTTTCCATCTCCTCCCCGTGTCTCAAACTCTCTTTTTTTTTTATATTTGCACAATTTGGCGTTGCATTCTACTTTATTGCTCTTAACCCGCGCGATAACGGCCGCCACGATGGACGCAGCTCTAAGCACTGCACTTTGAGCAACGGTCGGAATCGCAAATACATCATTGAAGTTTCTATCCTGGGAAGGGTAAAGGTTGCGAAAGTTACAACCTCAAATATCGTTGCTCTTAAGCTTGCCGTTCTCTGTTCACTCTATACATTTTGTTTGCGCTTGACGATGTCGAAGGACTGTGACGTTTTCTTCGACTCGTACGGCTGCGTCATCACCAAAAATGTCGGCTACCAGGCGCCGTTCCCCGTCGTGCGCCTCAGCAGCGGCGCCGTGGCCGCAGACACCGGTGCGGCGGTGGTGCAGGGCGTTTGCTTCGCCTCCTCCCTCCTCGACCGCCACGCCGCACGGGGGCGGCTGCTCTCGCTCAATTTCTCCGCCCCCGACGCCTGCGTGTCGTTCCTGCAGCTGCTGGACCCGTCCCGCAGGCCCGTCGAGCTCGACGCCCGCACCGAATTTGTGCGCAAGGTGGCGGTGTCCGGCAACCTCTCCGCCGTCGTGGCGCGTGACGAGCACAACGGCTGGGGCACCGCCGTGTACGTGCAGACAGACACGCACGTGTCGCGCGTGGCTTTCCGCCGTGCCGCCGGCGCCGCCCTCTCCAACACCGCGCTGTGGTTGTTGGAGGCGGGGAAAGGCGAGAGCGGTGCATCGACAGCCTCTGCTGCCGCGGCTCCTCCGTTGCTGCTGCACTCGCGCAGTGTGGCGGCCGCGCTGGGCGGTGAGGCGGCGACACCGCACGCGGTGAGCGCAGGGCTGCGCCGGCTGCTCGACGTGGTCGCGCTGGCGGCGGAGACGGCGGTGGTGGTCGGCAGCGGCGGTGTGGCCGTGGCGGACCGGCGGGCGAAGGCGGCGCAGACGGCGGTGGTGGCGTCCGTCGCCGTGGCCGCGGTGGCGGCGGAGGAGAAGGTGGTCGCCTTTGGAGAGGACGCCGTCCTGCGCGTCTTCGATCTGCGGCACACCGCCACGCCCTTGCTCGAGGCCACCTCGTCGGCGCATTTGTGTGTGCGGGCGAAGGTGGGCAGCCGTGCGGCGCTGCTCGTCTCGGGCGATTCGGTCGGCGTGCTCGATGTGCAGACGCTGACCGTCACCGCGTCGCTGCAGCACTCCGGCGACGTCGTGCTGGATGCCGCGGTGCTGCCCCATGACGACGGTAGCGGGGTGCGCGTCTGCGCCAGCACGGCGAGCGGCATGGTGTACGACTGGATCGCAGCCATGTGAGGTGACAAATGCCGGTGTGCGTGGGTGTTGGTACGACACGATTGTGCCTCTCTCTTGCTTTCTCTTTCTGTGAGGGAGATTTTATAGGGCAGGCTGCAGCTGCTGTTGTGAACGGTGCGCCTGGGCGCCACACTACTTTGATTCTGCTTCAG